>JAPEVF010000060.1:0-132630 GCA_029747585.1 Pleurotus djamor
TGTACAAGGGCAGGGACGTAATCAACGCGAGCTGATGACTCACGCTTACTAGGTATTCCTCGTTGAAGAGCAATAATTGCAATGCTCTCATCCCCAGCACGACAGAGTTTCACAAGATTACCCAGACCTTCCGGCCAAGGAAAAAAACTCGCTGTTCCCTTTTCTTTTCCCCTAATTCTCGTAGCTTTGGACGTCCAAGCATGGACATGGACATGCAAAAGCGAACCAGTCTCGCAACCTCCCACTCCCACTCCCATTCCAACKATAACKMYAACTCCAACGAKWACTCCAACGATAACGAGTACTCTGAATCCCGCTCTGTATCTGTCTACTCACACCCTTCTTCGTACCCCCACTCTTCGTNACCCTTCCTCTCGTCTTCGTGAAGAAGATGGAGAGGGAGATGTCCGACTGGGATTGCAAGATGTTGAAGTGGGAGAGGGAGAAAGGGATGGTGGAGAAGGGAAGATGTATGAATTTGATTGTGAACATGAATACGCTTATTCCCTCTCCAACTCCATCTCTCACTCCAACTCCATCTCTCGCTCTCGCTCTACTTCAAACGCTCATTCTCATTCGCACTCGCAATCACTCTCGCGGTCGAACACCACCACCTCACACTCACATTCTCATTCACACTCACATTCGCATTCTCACCAATCCCACACGATCTCTACGGTTCCTCAGGCCGTGATTCCTGTGGATGTGGAGAAGGCGTTACCGCCTTCACCTTCACCTTCACCCTCTCCTTCCCCTTCCCTTGTCACCTCTCCCTCACCTCCACCCATCCAAACATTTTCACTAGAATCAACACAACTACCATTGGAAGAGAAATCCTCATTGGGTCTCCCACCACGTCTTCGTGCGCATTCCCTCACCCTCCTCTCCGCCTCTGCACCCGTCCTCAATGCTACTCCACATCAACAAGAAAAACAAACACCCCCTCCGCCGCCTGAAAAAGATGTACGCACTCAAACGCACCTTACTGTCTGTCAAGAAGATAGACCTCTCCGACCGAGTCGATCGTATGGGTATTTGTCGGATCGGGATCAAATGAGGGGGAGGCCGTTTACTGCTGGTGGGCCTTCGGGTGGTACCGCCACGATGGTTGGTGGGAGTGTGTATATTGGTGCTGGAGGGAGACCGGGTACTGCGCTGCCCACTAGTAATGCGAGTACGATGGAGGCTGGTATGGGGAGGTTGCATGTCTTTCCTGTCGTCTCCTCCTCTTCCGCCACCTCAACCGCCTCTCAAAGCAATTATCCTCAATATGCGCGTGCGACGGGGAGACCGTCTACTGCGTGTCCACCCGCCTCCACCTCCGCGTCTTCGTATTCGTCTTCCTCCCCTCAATTCACATCACCCTCTTCTCCCACCTCACCACCCCGTGAACAAGGCCACGACCATAAGAAAGGTTTATTCTTTGGATTCAGGTGGAAGATGGGGAGGAAGGGGAGGAAGGATGTTATTGTTGAGGAGGTTGATGAGTTACATGATTTGCGGGAAGTGGATGAGGAGGATGTGGTGGTGGAGCAGAGGGAGGGTGGGAGGAGTCGTGTGTCGTCCTTGGTTGGGATGGTGAGGCGGAAGGTTGAGGCGTCCCATTCTCACTCTCAGCCGTCTCATCTGCATTCGGACGCCAACGTGAACGAGGACGAGCATCATCATCGGTTTCAAGTGGAGAAAATACTTGGAGGAGATGAAGGTACGCTCAGAGCAAAAGGAACAGGAAGAAATGTGCCGATGCCGTTGCCTTTGGTTATCTCTACGTCTACGTCTACCTCGACAGCTGCGTCTACACCATGTCCGCCCACACCCGATCACCTCGAACATGAACACGACGAGCAGGAAATTCAAATTCCTGTGACACCCACTTCACCGTCTACACCTTGCACACCCACCTCTCCTTCTCCTTCTCCGTATTCACCATACACACCCGCATCGTCTGTGTACTTCCCCGCACACTCGTTCTCGACGTCTACGTCGCCTCATGCGTCTACGCCTAATCTCAGCCACGGTCATGGGATTGATATGGATAGTAGCAGTGTTGATGTGGGGAAGAACATGAAGAAGAGGAGGATGAGGTTTGGTGTTGGGTTGATGAGGGGGATCATGAGTGGTGGGCATTGAACTCCCCGCATTTCATACCTCCCATACCACTCATAATCCCACAACTCGAATCCCATTGCTCGAACCCCACCATCCCCACACGCAAACCCCAAACCCAAAATCCACACCCAACCCACTCCAAACCCAATACAATCCCAATCCCGACCCATCATATCAATTCGCTTCGTTTCTTTCGTTGGTCAGTGTTACATTCACTATAACATAACCCGTTCGTTCGCACACACGGAATTGTGGCTGATGAGAGTGTTGGTTTCTTCTGCTTTTTTTCTTAGTTCCGGGCATCGGGCTCTCTAGCTTCAGCTTCTAGCTGCGCTCTCCACGCCTTCCTTTCCCCAAGTTGTTTTTGCATCTCCGCCTCTGCGCCTCATCGTCGGCTTATGTCCGCTTTTACCACAACTGGTCTGGTGCTTGTGAACCGAGGGTCCGAGGAGGCCAGACCACCACCAACATATGCGCGACCACTTCAAAGCCATGGCATCTCCAACTCCGTCTCCGTCTTCCAACCTCCATTCGTATTCGCCGCACAACCATCTACACTCATTTCTTGCTTCCCGTTTTTGCATACAACCACGAAACATCATCTCACGCTCTTTGCGCACTTCGCTATTCGGCTCACGTTCCTTCTTGGTTTCTCCCTCACACTCACTCAAACGCTCTTTTGATTTTGTCTTGGTTTTTTGCTTGGTCGTGGAATTTGCGGAAACGGATATCTCCTATACACCCTCACAACCTACCCACCCAACATCCTACACCCTTCTGGGCACCCTCGCTACCGATGGAGCTCAAGATACTCGACTATGCTGCACTGCGCAGGCGCAGGCGCACACACCCTGTTGTATCCTCATTTTCTTTTTGATTTTTNGGCTTTTTTTGGCTTTTTACNGCTCGTTTATGCTCGTATGATGAACCCTGTTGTTGTATCATCCCCACACTCTCTTGTTGTACCCCTTCTCCCCTTGCCTCTTTGCCCTTTGACACGGTTGTTGTCTGTTGTACGCTGTACGCTCTWSSCTCTYSACCATCCCCACATCCCCCATTCCCATCCCTCGTATTCCTCACCTACCAACTCCCCCTCCCCGAGTCCCTCCGACCCCGTTCCCCTTCCTTTCTCCTCGTCATTTGTTGTTTGTTTGTTTCATATCGTTGTTGTTCTCCTACTCACGCACATCGCTCTGTTCATCCCACAATCCATCCATCCATCCATCGAACCCTTCACACACACTCATGCACGCATACACATACCTAGAAATCCATCCGCACGTACACTCATCCGTCATCATCTCGTAGACCTCTTTTTTACTCAGTTATCGTTTCCTCTTTTCTTCCTCCTTGCTTTTTCTTCCCCGCGACTACGCTACGTCCTCCCCTGTCCGATCGCAAGCGTGCACTGTCGTATCTTGTCCCATTTATTGAGTTATTGTGTGTATACTTATCTTGCTCATTTATATTCTTGCTGTGATTATTGGCTATTATTCCGTTTCTTCTTCTTCCGTTTCTCCTTTCTCCTTCTTCATCTCTACCCCCTACTTCCTTCCTCCCCCCTTCATCCATGCTCCGCATTCACTTGTTCCCCTACTTCATTCTCCGTTTTCACTTTGTCGTTTTTGTGACTTGTTCAATCCAAACAAAAANGAATGCTCTGGCATTTCCATACGTACTTATACAACTCGATTTATAGAAACATTGTACGATACGAATAACTCTCAGAATAAAGAATAAAGTTGAACTCGAACTCGTAACTCGGAAAGTAGTGAGGAAGTGACGTAACCGTATAAAGTTTAGGTTCTTTACCACCATTACCACCACCACCACCATCAGTGCTCAGCACCCACCAACCTACCATATGTACGCGCTCGCAACCACCTACAACCAGACAGCGTTACATAGTCATGGGAACATATGCATTATATTCCCAACACCCGGCGAGAGAACCTCCGTCCCACTTACGTTCTCGTGTTCTTGGGTTTCTTCCAAGTTCTGCGATTACGACACCTTCCATGACTCCATCCACCGCCCGTCGCAAAAAAAATTAAAACAGACCTTAAACAACGCCTGACATATTCGCTGTTTTGACCGTTAACTGGGGATCATTACTTATGCGATCTTCCTTCCTTCCTTCGAAACGAAAACGACCATAATCAAGAAAGAGACAAGACAGCTTCTTTCGGTTTCGGAGGGGAGTATACGCCGATTCACGAGGTCTGGTCTTTTGGATTTTGGGACTTGGGACTTGTATCTTTTACTTAACTGCTAACTGCTACCAGTTGGTACGCTCGCGGCATGAATTGGACACCTAAGATGACGATCCTTCGGGTTGCTGGCGCTGGCGCTCTCCAGACTCCGAGGGTGGGCGTATGGGTGTGTATGCGTGTGAGTGGATGGGGTGGATGGGGTGGAGGCGCACGTCGCAGATCATTCGATTTGCCTTCTATCCTCGTGTGTATGCTCCGGAGCCTTGCACTACGAACGACGAAGAGAAGACTCGCTACTCTACTCTAACGATGGACCGCCGACTTCGACTTCGACCTCGGCCACTGATCACGGACCACACGAACCACATGCACATACACCGTCAAGCTTCACGCGTCAAGTCTTACATGTGTAGCTCGGACCCATATCATCAATTATCAAGTTATAACGTGTCCACTGGAGTCTGGTTCACTTGATGCTCTATGCTCTATGCTCTACAATCCTTGGAATGTGACTCTAGGAAGTCAGGAAATACTCTAGACTCTAGTAGATGTCGCCGTGGTCGGATGGATCGGTGCGCCGAGGACAGTGTGGTCCGTTCTTGCGCAGATCATCCTGTTTTGGATGTAACGGAGCTTTACAATCAAGAAGAGTTTTTACGAAGAGGAGACTCTACACCGGGTCATACTCTTGACCTGGGGCGCTCGGAACTTCTCTCTGTGTATTCTCGTGGCCCTCGGGATTTCCGGGTGGGGTTCTCTCCCATTCAGCCTTTTCTGTGCTCGTTGCATCGATATCCGTTGATGGTGAACGGTGGACGTACCTCCGATCAGGTACTTACTTACTCTACTTTCGCCTTCTTCTCCAACCCTTCTCCGAGTGCGAACAACCGACTGACCGACTTAAACGTTTGTTTTTATGGTAGATTCGTTGAACCGAACGGCCGTCCAGACTCCAACCCGAATTCAATCATCAACGCGGACACTCACACCGTCGTCCGTCGTTCCCCTTGATGCAGTCAGTCGTGGCCGTACACTATGGGGAAAAGAAAGAAGAGTTATTCATGAATCGGGGCTGGGGCGGACTAGAGCGGGGACGATCATGGTTCTCATGCACCAGCGCCCTCAGGAGTTAGTACCGCCGCGCCCGCGGGCTTCGATGTCGTTGATGGGAACTGTGTCTCCTGCCTACTGCCTACTGCCTACTGCCTAGAACGAGTCTAAGATCAGCGCTCTGGAGACTCAGTGGTCAGCAGAGCCCCCTTTCATGCACCCTACCGAAATTCGAGGTGCCATCCCCATTCCAAAGGTAGGGTGGTGCTAGCCTCATGTAAGTACCCCTCGTGTTTCGTTCGTCATCGAGGTTTTTGAGTTTGACTATTAGAGTAGGTGTTCAAGCGTTCAGGCCTTCAGGACCAAATTGATGGTTTTACGCGAACGCGTGTATGTACATGGGGTCAAGCCAGACTGTGGGGTGTGGGGAGGACACAAGGCCGGGCACGAGTTCAAACCTTCAAGTTCCTGCAGGTGCCTATGCCTAACCGTTAGGCGTGCACCGTGCCGTGCCATATTGCGTCAAAAAGCCAACTAACGATCGATCGAAGAACTTTTGATCATGATCAGAACTCGAGGCGTGGACATAGGACGCGTTTATCTTACTTTCCGAGGGAGACCTCGCGATCAAAAAGTTCAGAGTTTACGCGCACGATCAGGGTTTTCGAACGGTTAGATCTGAACGGTGGATGGGTGCTGCGTTTAAATGGGAACGTGGTAGGCACTCGATGCCTCGATGCCTCGAGGAGTTGGGAGATGTGGGTATCGTGGTGGTGAGAACGGATCTGCGGTTTTCTTTGCCGAGGAGGATCTAACCATGAGGACGAGGGATGCAGGAACCCGAACTGGGTCCTCTTTGAGGCGAGGCGAGGACGAGACCGAAGGTACAGTGCGGGTGGACGATTTCCTCGAGAGGTTGCTGGCTACTCGGAGGGGTGGTGAGTGCCAGTTTACACTTACCTCGAGGCATCCGTTGGTGCGGACTTTACTCGGCTCCTTTCTTTCTCCACGACGAGCTCATTGCGATAGGTTGTGTTCGTGACATATATAACTGGTTGTTCCATTTTCTCTTGGTGTTCGATGCGTTCAAATTCCGCCCGTCATGACGTTTGGCGACGAAACCTTATCAAAGAAACAATCAAGAAGAAAACAGAATTCGAATCGGCTTCAAGTCGTCTGGCGCTTGCTGGGCGTCTGTGATCTACGCCCCTTCGATTTCGAATTTCGAACACACACGTATATGTAGCTTGTGCTTCTTCAGCGCTCAGCGTACCATCCCTCGGGCGCATGTTGGCTCTTTAGAAAACCTTTGGGGGCGAGCGACACCTTGATTCTCGGGTCACGTACGACACTCCCCGACAGCGCTCAGGTCGGCACTCCAGACTCCCACTCGCGAATAAGGCGTAGGTATATACCATGTCGATTGGGAACGCTTACGCACACAGAATGCTGCTTCGAACGAAGTGATGCCTCAGGCCCCAGGAACTCCGTCCAACACCCACACATTCCATATAATCGGCGCACGCGAGACACCGGTTGTCGAAGAACTTGGAAGTGTACGTATCCTTTGCTTTGCCTTAGTTGGGCTGGTTGCGCTATGGATAGCGCAAGGGGCCATGAGGAGTAGCAACTGTCAGTGGGATCCGTATTGAGCAACCGCGGTCAGTGCACTAGAACCCCAGCACGAAGACTCGAAGACGACGAAGCTTGTGTCAATCCTACCCATTTTTACATACTTTGCAATGAAGTTTCGGTGACGTTTGACCACCTCGAGCTCGATGCCCGTATGGGCTGGGTCCTTGCCTCTTTCCTTGGCTTAAGCCCGACGGGTTTCCTGGTGTACATATACTTCCTCCATGTGTATACTCGTCGTGTTAAACCCGTATGTTTCTCCGCAGGAATCAGTTGGCTTTTGAGTACCGTCCGAGCTTTCACAACCCCATTATTTGTTAGCGCCTTGGAAATAACGCGAACTGGCACTGCTTCGTTTTCTACATAGATCGCATCTCTGTCGATGTCGTGATATCTCCATATATTTTCGTCCCTGATCAACCCTTTCCCTCGAACCCTCGAAAAGATCGAGGACCCGTCTTGGTCGGATTCCATTACGGCCTTTATGAAATGGGGAATCCCAAGGGATATGAGATTCACTAAGGTGGGGTCTGTGGACCTTACGTTCAACTTTCCATTTTTGTGAGTGGTGGACTTACCACGAGGCGTCATCGTACCCTTTTGAGGTGGAGGTAGGGAATTGGTGCCTTGTTACGACGACCCGTAGTTTATTGGTTTGGCAAGTACGATGGTGGCAACGACCTAGTGTCATGATCATCCTGAACATCTCTGCTTTCCTATTCGACCGTTCGTAACGCCTCGACTGACCTGCAGAAACAGCATCACGCACTATTTTCTTAATCCTGAGCTCGTCCTGAACCACCAAATGCACGATGTCATACTCTGTCACAAATTCCACCGCGAAACCAGCGAAAAACCCTTGAGAAAACCCTTCACTGGACTCTTCACACAGCTGCAGGTTTCTGATGAGCCTAAAGATATTCGGGGACTTTCAATATCGCTAGCACATCCGTCATTAATCCTCAAGGCCCTCATCGAATGAAATAATGGTGCAGGATACACATAGGGAGAAGCACACCGTTTGGAGCTCATAGAGCTCTCTAGCACCCGGGATCTCCATTTCCGCCGCCTCCTAAGCCCCTAGGTGCGACATTCGAACCTCCCTGAAAACCTTGCAGACGAAACTTTCCAACTTTACTGCCGTCCGCCTTTTTNGGTTATGGCTCTCAAGCTCAAGGCTCTCAGTCTCGCCAGCTCACCATCTCGGCTACTTACTCAAGCTCAAGTATAAAGCTTCCATCGTCATGAGCTCCACCGATGATGCATCCAGCGCAGGCGTCCGTACCAGCGCATCTCGGGACTTTTTACCAAACCTTCACAGTTTTCGCAGTCGGATACTCGGAAAGGATCGCCCTCAATCCCTGCGAACAGACGTGTAAAGTCCATGGCAACACGTAAAAGCCATACTTTGGCTGGATTTCCCGTGCATCTACGGTTGGAAGTTCGTTTGTTCGCTCTGCCATATCCGCACAACTCAAGCTTATGTTATGTGTTATGGCGCTCTTTGGAAGAACCCGTTTTTTCTGAAATTCTCACTGTGCTTCTTTTCTGAGAGTCTGTTTCTTTTGTCTTTCGTAGGAGCCGTGAACACGTTTTCCTTTCTGGGGATTCGTGAGGCTATACATGTCCAATCCCCTTGTCATGGTGTGTCGAGGCTTTCTCTCGATGTTATGAAATGCACCCGAGATACCTGCGGAAATTGGAACAGTGTGTCTTCGTGATCACTTAGGCTTATAATGAAGGAAGGGACCTCCTAGAAGGCGTAGTATGTTTTCACTTCGGTTCATTTCAGTGGTTCCATTCATGTTACAACAAGACAGCTCACAACCCACAACCCACGAGATCGCCGTCTTTTCCTCTCTCTCACCTATGTCGGGGATTCCCAAACCTTTGCGCTGGGATCCTCTGGAACTAATGCGGAGAACCGGTGCGGGTATGTCGTTCTGGGTCTCTTAGGTTTGTTTTCGTTTTGCTTGACTGCTTACTTCGCATCACTGAAGCGCTGACATCCCATTCGTTATGTTCGATTTCTTCAGGTCTGCTGGCAGCCCGCTGCTTCATCATGATGAACCTCAGTGTCTCTTGGTTATTTATGTCACTCCGCGGGCCAATCAATCATTGGGGGACGGCATTGGACGACCGTATGCACTCAAAATTAGATGCGCCACACAACCTCGCACGCCATTGGCCCCGACATGAACTTCTCACTATGTTGCAACTTGCTGGTTGGTGTCGACTTGCTATTTTCGGAATGGTTAAATGAATTCAACTCACTTGTTAGTGTCTCATCGACTGGGTGATATGCTTTTCTCATGTGGGGTGGGGAGATTCAGGCAATCGACATTGACATGACATCCATGCTTCCTGCGTAACATCGCTGGCTAAACTTTGCGTAAGGTCTAATTCGTTCAATGGGATCTGGTGGTTTCTGACATTCAGGTTACCTTGTAGATGTGTGAGATTCATCACTCTGCGCAGTATGCCGTTAAATTCAGTGGGTATCCTCACCGATGGGGCTCCACTCGCCGGTATGGGTGCTTGACAACCTGGTGCCACTGTTTGTCACCGGAGGAAAGAAATTTTAGTGGGTATTGATACTCTATAACCAGCGAGCCGAAGGATGACAAAGACTCGCAGGGAGGCGCGGATAAAGCTGCTCATTGTCCATGCAATTATGGATTATGCTTTAAGCAAGCACTTCCCGAAACGAAGTGAGCGAATCCCCTACGAGCTCGTTCTCCCTAATCCTTATACCCCTACTCGCTGCCCCTTCTCAGTCTTATGTCCCCGCTCATGTCTCCGCACGAAGTCTCGCTATCATCATCGGCGTCGGCTGTGCCTACCGACGGCTCCAGTGTCCGCTCATAACACTGGGTACCTCCGCTTTCAAGTCCACCTCAGTCCGCCGGTTGGTTCCATGGATGACCCTAACGGTCCTTTTCTCGACGCTTCCGGTACTTATGACCTTCACCCATTAATACAACCCTGTGGGTGTTATACTTGCTACTGGGAACCAATGGTATGGTCATGCCCCCTCTATGGGCCTCTGGCATTGGACCAATAAACCTATCGCTCTCCTTGCACTGGAATTTTCTTCAAGGGATATGTAGCCATCGCTGCCAAAACGCCTCCCGCTTTAAACTATGAGGGTCGACATCGCCAATAGACCATCAAAACCAGCAACTCGCTTCTTCATTCGACGACGGTCAATCCTTCCACCAATTCGTTGGTAACCCTGTCTTCAATGCCATTGGATCCCCACAACTCAGTGATCCTAAAGCTACTCGGCATGTCCCTTCTCAGTTATGGTTACGAGCGTCGCTTACACCGAAGCCCTGACCGTTGGTTTACTCCACTTCGCCCAATCTCCGCACTTGGACTCCCACTTCCTAATTCACTCTCCACCTCGCTGGGGATCAATACGAGATGCACGAACCTCAGCCTCAGCCGAGCGACCTAACGTGACGGTAGCGCACGTATGTAGGATTGGATCAGAAGGAATACGTCAGCGCTATACAATCAATCCTGGGGTATGGTTCTCTGGGGCAGCGCGACATGAGAGTCCGTCGAGCGATATCAATACTTCCCATGATATGACACTTCAAAATTAAATTTGGGACGTACTTTACGGCCGTGGACAAACTACGACGATTGACGGACTTTGGAGAGGAGGATTACGCCACTCAGATTCTGGTTAAGACTTTGAATGGTGGAGCGTTTCCAATAGTCTGGGGGAGTAAGTGGCGACATAGACAAGACGTCCCTCCAGGAGCGGCTAGGAATCTGAGGAGGGAATCCCTGCGGGATGCCACAGAAAGTTCGGGTTGGACGTTTGCGCCTCCTTACAGTTTAGACCGTTTGGTTAGGGAGATGTAGGTCTGTCTCGACTAAGTCCTCTGGGAGTTCGCTGGCAACAACATCGCCAATTGGTGACGTTCTTCATACGCGCTTGTGGTAAAATCGAATTTAATAATCCACCGTAGACCCGCATCCCTATGGCCGTACCTCTAGGATCCGAGCCTCCGTCACTGCGACTCATTCAATAGGCCCACAAACCGCTGTCGAGAAAGATGGTTCACCAGGGACTCGGAGCTTCGAAATGCCCTCTTCCTGTGACTTGTTCTTACGAAGGATTTTTGGACATGACAAATCTCTTTGGGAGGGGGAAAGACGCGGTACGAAGTTACTTTTCCTCAGGGATGCTCGATGTTCATGGTCCTAAAGTCCACAGCTTTGCATTTAGCAGTGAACGCCATCGGTGCAAGGGCATGTCATTTATTGGGTCTCATCACAGCTCCTAAATCAATGTTCCCAACGAAACGTCCATGAATGAACAACATGCGGGCGTCGGTGTCCCGTAGTGGGCGGTTAGACTGAGAGCCGGAATGTTCAACGCAGTTGAAGCGTCGCGTGCTCATGTTGATGTTGCGCAACCGACGTCAATATGTCAAGAGGGCAACGAAACGCCAAGACATTCAGTTCGATTTGAAATTCGCTTGATAACCTCGTGTACACCGAATTTCAACTCCAAAAGGGTTTTGTGCCCTTTTTATGGGGCACTCGGTTCCGTTGCGGGAGCAAAGTTCGTCGTGACGATGCTGTGTACGTCGACCTACGTCGACCATATGGCAAGGTATACGATCGATCGCGCTACGTCGTCGAGGGGCGGGACTGGAAGGAAGTCTGCATTGCGCGCGCAATGCACCAAAGCGACTACAAATGCCTTACACGGTTCTAACGAGTCCAATAAAAGGGTTGGGGTTTCTACATCGCTAGGGTTCAAGGTAACGACAGGTACAGACGATTTATCGGCCGCAGAAGCGAAGGGATTCCTGGTCTGGGCCTTGAAGAGTGATGGGAGCGCAAATTTGAATGCTATTTGAGGGTCGTGAAATACGAAGGGGGCGATGTTATTCTTCGCTTTTTGTGGGGAAGGTCTCAGTGCCTTTAGCGTCCAGTCGAAGAGTGAATTTGAATCCATCCTTGATCATGAAGCAGCATGGGCGGCCGTGGAATCCTGAGACCATAACACAACATTGTAGTAGAGTTCATCTAGGATGCATATGAATCACCATCCATAGACTTTGGGAGGCCACTCCGGGATGATATCCCAATCGGCGGTGTACGTTTGTGTGAAATCAACCTTGTCAACATATTCCTCCAGAAGGGACAAGTCCGACATGAAAGCCTCTGATTGGAGTGGTGGTGTCAGGACGGGTGAGGCCCCTGGGCTGCACGGAGAGGGTTCTTTGATAATGTCAATGAGCTTCAATCGTTTCTTGAAGCGATCTCTTTGCTCGGCAATGATAGCGAGTTGAAGGATGGATAGGAGCGGATCCTCGGATAGGCGCAGAGTATGGAGGTTGGGGCAAAGGAGATTGGTACCATCGACGTGGCCTTTGGGCAAGGAAAGTGCGGAGATGATTCCATGGGCCGATCGACGGCTGATGACCAGTATCATAAGGGACGGCAAAGATGAGAAGARGGTTTTCCATTCTACATGGGAGGGGTCGGTAGCATAAACGGTACCGAGCCATAGCTCTTGCACGCCCCCGAGGTTGAACATGATTGGGGTATCGAGAAGGAACATATGAGGTTGGATACGACCATCTATCTGAAACTTGTCTGGCGTGGAGATGATGGCRTGAAGGTAGTAATCTCGCCAAAGGCTGGGAGACAGTGGAATGTATGAGGAATCTYTCGGGCACGCGCTGGTGAACCTCAACTCCTTGAGAGTTTCGCATTGGGTGTCATACAAGGGGAAGATCTCTGCGAGGGTTTCATCTGGACGACACCCATTTCCCCACTGGAAATAGGTGATGGGGTGATACAAGATGATGAGATTCGGAAGCTTCACGTTGGATATGAGGTTATTTAGGCAAAGTGACCGTAAGTTCGGTAGAGGGATCTTTTCGAACTGCGTGGACGGGTCATCGTCATCGAGAAAGAAGTTGACCAAGTCGAGTACTTCCAACTGGGGAGAAGCACGAAGGATTCCTAGAAATTGGCTTATGGTGTGAAGAGGACGAGTGTGTCTATTTTCGGAAAGACAGAGGTGGGTAAGTCCGGAAAATGAATGGTCGGGTAGGGAGGTAGGGAAGTTTTTCAAGGTCAATCGGCGTAATTGGGGGGTGCATCCATCGAATAACTTTCGTGGCCGCCAGCTTTCGAGGACACTCCACGGACGGAAGACATGATTTTGCGTAGAGAGGGACAGACTCTCAAGATTGGGCATGGGAGTGGTCATGATGACCAGTTCGCCCAAAGCGCTTTCATAAGCATTAAGGAGGTGGAGCTGCCGTATACGATGCGCTTTGGGAGTTAGCTCGTTGAGCAAGGCTACRGAACCACCTTCGTTCTGGCTAGGCAATTGAGGATGATCGCCCGGAGGCGACGGGGGTGCCGTAAAGTACCAATGAGAAGGGCTTAGGTGCAAAGACTCATCRGAGTAAACATCTATCATCGCGTCCTGACCGGATCGYCCGAGGGAGAGTATGGATAGAGGGCCCTCCGAGCGGTATATCTTGGCCCACAAAGCTGGGAAGGCAAGTGCGGCGGTGTGCCACTTCCTACAAACGCGATATAGAGACCTAATTTCTGGCATGAAGGGGCACATGAGGTAAGAATCCGGGAGATAGGATTGAGGAGATTGGAACTCGAGTACGTATGAAAAGATCATTGCCAGGACCTCGATTGGGATCAGCTGAACCGGAGACGTTAGATTTCGGAGAGACCGGAGACCTGACACAGTACTGTTTGCCTTGCCCTCGATTAGGCCAAGCTAGTAGATTATGAGATGTCAGTCAGCGTAAATGACCGTCGATTGAATTGGCCGCACCTGTCTATTAGAAAGTTCCCTGGGGGCTCTGTAGCAAGCAAATTAGACACGAGTCAATTAYAGGTCTGAGGTGCCAAACTCCAAATCGTTACATCTTCCGGACCTCCGCCAAAAGTTCGTCCAATAGTTCAGARATTCGGCCGTGCATGGACACTTTCGGAGTGCAGCGAGTGCTCGTACGCTTGGTACAACGATTGTGKAGTGGGTGGTCAGAGTCATTCAGCGCCAGGYCAACAGCACTGGTTCAACCGAGCGATCTTATCTTATCTAAGGTACACCAACCACTGATCACAGATCAGCGCTTCATGGTTTCTCGCCTCNGNNGCTCGTCTAAGTGGGAGCATCGAAAGCAAAAGATGTCCATCATTCCTTCCCAACTCTATCACATCACTCATGCAGGAGACTCTGAAGACAGACCAACTGTCTTCCCACATCTATATCAAGTTGACGCAGATAGTCCAGGCAACCCGTGCAACCGAGCCCGCACATAAACAGCCAACCGACACCGTGGAGGATAAATGGGTAAGGTGTCCTTTGAAATGCCAATCTAGCTTGACGACACCATCCTTACTGGCTTAAAAAGTTTAATCTATCCACGCCCTGTTCAAACCTTTTGACTGGTGATGTACGGTTGACGTACCTTACAATATCGTCTTTCCTCGCTACGAATTGTGCACCACCGCCATTGGAACTACAAGTGCTCCTCGYTGTCCCCGAAAGGATGGCACTGAATAAGGCTCTCTGCTWCCGATCTAAGACTGGGTTTTTATCCGAAATTCCMCTGGTCAGCGGCGCGCACAACTCTATCCTTCTGGAGACACACACTTTGACATTTCTTCCCAACGATCCGAACATCTCACCTGCACCTTTGGTGCATCTTGCAGACATGTATAAACACGGCGTMATTCTATTCCGCAGCCTCTTCAGCTTGTTGCATRTATTGCCTACGTGGTCTTTGCGTCGACGTCTGAGACGCCTACGGAGTCGAAGCCATGGTCTGGACATRGTTGTCCGTCTGAAGGATCCTCCCACGCGTCARACTGAATCATGTATGCATCTGGCTATCTCTATCTCAGTTCACCTCCCTGAAATTTCCCTAAAACAGCGAGCAGGAATGTCCCTCTATTCTTTATGTCTCAAACAGAGAGCCAYACCCTCGGCTCTATTGCGCATCCGGGCGGCGTTCTTACGCTTACCACAACGCATCTCTCCAGCGCAGACTTTAGTATCGTTGAGAAAGAGGGCCTTCTGTCTACACTGATCTGTGACCCCTCGGAACTTCCTGTCCCAACTACCCCAGAGCCCATTGACAACCACTCGCTGCCGATACCTCTTCCAGACTCTCCATATGTGTCGAGGCGGCCTAGCGGCTCGTTCCATGCTAGGAAGTCTATATCAGCAAACAGTGACTCTTTACATTCATTGCCAACAGTACGGACTCGTCCATCCTCTCGTTTGAGCGGAAACTCGGGTTCACCGGCGACCACTAGGTCGTCGTCTCTACGCAGTTCGATCACTTTTAKCCACCGTCCTCGCAGCTACAGTTCGRCAAGAACATTCGAAGCACCGAAATTGACTCTGGATATAGCGTTTGGGAAGCCTGCGRATCGACGTGTTCAGATTCCCCTAGTGCATTCACTCAGCATGAGCTGTGTTGCTGACCCRCAATCTGTCCCAAACCCTGCCTCTTCGCGGCCTGCGGTCTCCYTGTCTAAATCGCTATCCAGTCTCTCCCCGTTGCTCAAACATGCWGTTGACTATGTMTCTTCCTCTCCAAAGTCAAAGTTTCCACACGATGCACTCTTGTCGACGGCTAGTAGCATGGATATCTCAAAGAATCGGAGTATTAGGGAAGTAGACTGGACCAAATGCCTTGTATTTCGAGTGAGTCCCCCTTTACGAGAATTACACCGTTAACGATGCTCAATCTACATCTTGGAGAAATCCTTGGCCTTTTTTCAGTCCGTTTTGTCACAAGGGCACAGAGATGATTGTGAGTGAGTCGATCTCTCGATTATACATAGGGAGAKCGTTTCACTCATGTTACTTAGATATCTCCAGGTTTTGACKATATGTCAACATCTGGCGATGCAGGACGAACTGACGGCCGTTCTACGCGATTGCAGAACAATCATAATAAACATGGACAAGGTCTGATCTCATACAATACGAACTCGACACTCGTTCATCACAKTCCCAGATCGCCCTTCATGCACATGTCCTRCCAAGGCTGTTCCAAGATGTCATCCATCAGGACTGGATCGAAATTACTCAACACCTGTCAAGTCTTACGGATGCCGCTTTTCTCCACTCAATTTCGCAACTCGAAGACCTTGATGTCAAAGAATTGCGGGATTCTCTTCAATGGTACGTCTCACTGGCATCGCTCTTCTATCTTCATTCAATGTCTCGAGAAACCAGATCCTCGACAGAATGCCTCTGCTCGACCTCCCGYATAGCTCTGAGTTTGACAATAAAGTTCGCAAGCTCATATTTAGGTTATCCAAGAAAACCAGTTCATTACCTTCCTCGCTATTTATCGAAGACGTGACTCCGCCGGTGGGAGAAGCCGTTTTCGGAGGGACGTTTGGGGATATATATCGAACGACTTATCAGGGCATGGACGTCGCCCTCAAGAGGATTCGTATGTTTCGCCGCGACTCAGATCACCTTCGGACCTGGGAAGTGAGTCTTGGGAACATATCTTCTGCCTGTCAACATCAGTTCATCAGAGCTTACCTATCATAGAAACTTTGTCGTGAGGCGATCCTTTGGCAGACGCTGGATCATGACAATGTCCTGCCATTCATTGGCATCGACATGCATTCGTTCCCATCCTCCTGTTGCTTGGTGTCGCCATGGATGACCCATGGGACGATTGTCAAATACATGGAAGATTTTGGAAACTCCCGGTTTTTTATCCAGGTCAGTCCTACTATTCTTTGGATACGTATGTGTGGCCCCGACTAACCAAAGTCTTTCCGTTTCTAGATCGAAGAAATAGCGAAAGGCCTTGAATACTTACACTCTCGTGGTATTGCACATGGCGACCTGCGTGGGGTACGTCTAGCGTTCGTTTGACCGGCTGTGTATTGACCGTGTCAAGACCAATATTCTCGTTGATAGTTATCACTGTTCCAAACTCGCAGACTTTGGCCTAGCCGTCTTTTCCGATGCAACTGCGGCCACGAGTTCTGTCACTCAAGGAGGATCTGTCCGATGGATGGCGCCTGAGTTGTTGCTGCCGGAACAGTTTGGCATGGAATCGTTCCACCGCAGCCATGCGAGTGATATGTATAGCTATGCTTGTGTGATCTACGAGGTGAGCGAGTCGCCGCATATCTCAAACCCTAAATCTCAAGTCTGTCGTCTCATCGTGTTAGTTACATACTCGACAGATCCCTTGGCAAGGAATTCAAAGGGATGCTCAGGTTGTCATCAAAGTTGCTGCTGGTGAACGCATGGGTCGACCATCTTGTATCCCACCCTTTTCGGATGACCTGTGGGCCATCGTCGAACTATGCTGGACCCATGTACCCTCCGAGAGGCTGACCGCTACCCAAGTGATCAAACTGTTGCAGGGACATGCCTCGCAGCCTTACGCGTGAATGATGAATTATGTCTATGTACCAACGTATGAATGTACCATAGTATTTTGTGTAAACATTGATGCTTGTGGGGATGCTTGTGGGTACTAATGACCTTCAAAAGACACCCTAATCCTGGATCCAAGTATGTACTCAAGGAACCGAACTTGAACAGGAAGCTTGACAATCGCCCATGAGCCTCACATATCGTGGTCACGGTCGTGCYAACAGAATGCTCCCAGTTGACCCCGTTCGCGTGAGGCCTGAGGTAGGTATTTGGGGGGATCATTTCCTCAGATTCGTGTTGACCCTTAGCAGATCCCAAACCATAAATCGGCGGCCCAGCGATGTAGATAGCCACCTTCCTTCGTTTTGCACRTCCAACGTCGCAACCCATGATATCTTCGTYCGAAGGGCGGACTACTTGTTTCTGACCTCTGACTGTCAAGAATGAGTGTGGATTCAAGAAACGAAGTGGGATAAAGATTAAGGAKAAATGWAGTAAATGATCACAGAAACTCAAGACCCATGCCAACCTGTAAGCCCTTCCGCGTTGCATCACTCYTACTCGCCACAAGTGGAACACCGAAGTTCACCTCCACTCGAACTGGGTCGAACCGGTATATCAATCCAAGTCCAACAGAGACGGAGGGCCTGCGTAGGGAATTACGGATCTCAGATGCCAGAGGTTGACCTACAATTCGCAAAGAGGGTAGGRTTAGATGAGTTGAGATGTATGCARGGAATGACTTACTCTGATCTATTGCATCCAGTCTTCCTGCATTGACGAAACCATGAATTTTCACGGGCCAGTGCGGTTTTCGAGGAACGCTTGATATGACGCTAAGGCCTGTGCTCCAGAATAGGTCTCCGCCTAGGGAATCAGCTTTGTGGACAGCAAGTCAGTAAGGTAATAAGTGGGAGGAAAACGTGACAGGAACACTTACGACCATCCCGTGGGCCAAGGCCATTATGTCGGAACATACGAACGCTCGTCGGTCCACCCAATTGAAAACGATCAGAAAAGAGTGTTGGTTTGTCATGTAACCCCCAAAGGAGTCCCGCACGACTTCCGAGTGAAACGGTCTAAAGCGGATAAGCTTGGAAGAAAAGAGCGATGAGAACGAAGCTCACTACACCCGGCCATATGGGTCGAGACACCTGAGCTTCAGAGTCGACTTTGTAGAATGCCGCGTCCCCTCCCAAACCAGCCAACTCCTGGAAAAYCTTGAGATGGCATCCCTGCGATCCGTTTATACGGTCATCACGTGTATCCAACGTCCATGTGTGTGACAAGGCAGACTTGGATGTTTGGCCGCCAGATCGCCGCATGCTTATTGAAGCTGTAGGGGCGAACGCTCCAATGTGCCGCATTACAGYTTCGTAGCTGAACTCGTGCAACCCATATCCAGCATTGGACGCACCAGTCTATTTGAAAGAGTCAATGAATTAACGTTATGGAGTCGAGGGTGGCAGCTGACCTAGCTCACCCTGACAGTAGCTTTCAAGCCCCGAAGCGTCTCGAAAGAAGAGGCGAATGTGGTGTTGTCGCGTTCGAGGCCAGTTATGGATACTTCTCCTCGGGTCTTGAGATCGGACGAGAGGGGGGCTTCAASGGACGCTCTGAAAGATCGCCTGGTTTTAGTCCCCATAGACAAATTGGCTTCAAAAGTCTCTGCGCCGCCAAAAACATTCCGGACGCGACCAGTTGCACTCTACCCGAGGTCAATATTTATGGTTTTACCAGCTCAGAGGWGTCACTCACCGCGCTGCCCTCTTCATTTCCGAGCTCCGTCGAAGTATTGAGGAAGAACCTGCCTTTTTCGCGAGTATGAAAGACAAGGTCAACTGCACCGGCTGGYGCTAGGGARTTCCGTGCCTCCTCGATTTTCACCTCGACCGTTTTAAAGACGTCAGTTTCATTGAACYGGTGACTGATCTTCCGAGCAGCTAGCAGCAGTTTCTCGAGTTCCTGGGGTCCTTCCTCKAAGTTGGAAAGCATGGGTTGCATCAACGAGGCTAGAAAACCTGGTCGCGTCGCCTTGGTTCCCTCGACGCGTACTTCGGAGAGCAAAAAGGGTGTTTTTAGATTTGAATTTATCTAGAGCGCATTGTTCAACGAAGGCAAGCTGTTTGGAACAATGGCCTATGTTACTCACAACCTCTGAAAGATGCATCACCGCTGACTCGTATTCTCCCCGAAGCCTCCGAGCGATCCTTCCTTCCTGCCATTTCAGCACTTTTTGTATGTCTTCATCCCGTGGCTCCAAGTCTCGTCGTGCAGAGGAATCCTGAAGGGGAGGRCTCAATGGAGGTGTATCGGTGTCCATGGCCGACGGAGGAGAAGGTCAAGGGAAAGAACGGGAGTTGGTCCGATCAACCTTTCTTCCACGTGGAGTACCCCTATGACTTCAAGTTCAGTGAACTCGCTGCCGCTCTCCCAATATTCGCCCTCTCACCTGCGAAAATAAAGTATATAAGTANNNNCTGGTYTTGATTATMATTAGAAGCACTTCTGAGAGTTGGCTGACGATTTGAGTATCTTGTCCGAGGACGCGATCTAAGGATAAAACAAGCACATACAAATTGAATGGACTCTAATTTACGATCGGAATCACGTGAGCGTTTCTCCCCTAAAAATTTCTTACAACCCCGGAGCTTCGTTGGGGGCCGCCTCTTGATTCCNTACCACCATGTCGGCTACCTTTGCCCACTATCAGGGCCCTGCGTCTCTCCCGTCCGACTACGCTTTGGTTTCACGCTATGCCGCTGCTCATCCTGACAACGAACAACCTATAGAGTCTGACGATGAAGATGAAGATGCTCTGAGTTCTAATAATTCGCTYGACGGTCAAACTTCGCGAGCCCACAGTCCTCGCCGAAAAAGCCTCCCATCCGCGCCTTACTTTCGCCGTCCTACCGTTATTAGCATGCCCCCATCACGACGGGGACCCCGTTCGACGTCTCATGTATCAGAAACCACCCCTTTGCTCCCTGCTCCAGATGTTCCTCGTATGATAGAAGATAACGATGAAGACGGCCCGAGCTCTCATACAACGACTGYCATGTTTTGGGAAGAACTTCGAGTCTTAACCCGCTATGCCCTGCCAGTCTATGGGTATGTCCCTTCATAGCTTATCTTGGTGAAGACCTGATGAATTTACGTGTCGTGTGACCAGTACACATCTCCTGGAATACAGCCTGGTAATGGCTTCCGTTGTATCCATTGGTCACTTATCTACGACTGCTCTCGCAGCCATTACACTCGGCTCCATGACCGCAAGTGTCTCGGGCTTCAGCATCATCCAAGGTTTCACCAGTGCCTTGGACACTATGCTTCCAGCTGCTTGGACATCGTCCGATCC
Organism: Pleurotus djamor; assembly: GCA_029747585.1. Lineage (NCBI taxonomy): Eukaryota > Fungi > Basidiomycota > Agaricomycetes > Agaricales > Pleurotaceae > Pleurotus > Pleurotus djamor. The sequence continues at coordinate 20,795 of JAPEVF010000060.1, forward strand.
CAAACTTGTCGGACTTTGGTCGCAGCGAATGGGTACGTAATGTGCTTCTATTGCCTCCGTGAAGCCCTTACCCCGGTTTTCAAATCAGGTGTGGTGATGGCTGCCACTTTGATTGTACGTACCACATAAACATTCTTCCTAAGCTTTGTGGCTAAGATGACTTGTTCCTGTAGCCTATACTTGGAGTATGGCTCAATGCAGAGAGCATCCTGCTTGTTCTGAAGCAAGATCCGGAAGTTGCTCGTCTTGCGGCAATTTATTTGCGATGGATATCATTTGGCTTGCCGGGTTCGTTCTGGATTGACTCATCGCGTCTGCTAATCTCCACTGATGCTCCGCCCATGTAGGTTATGCGTTCAATTGTGTCAGCCGGTTCAGTAATTTTCTCTCCGCCTTCAACCACCGTTGCTGAACAACCYAACTAAAGGCGGTATTTTCAATCACAAGGCCTTTTCGCAGTTCCCACCCGTATCATCTTCGTTGTGGCACCCATCAATGTYCTTTTGAATTACATACTAGGTATGCTTATTTCGTCAGAAGACTGTAAACTTTCTRACTCTCTAGCYGATAGTATGGGGACCTGAACCAATTCGCCTCGGTTTCATCGGAGCTCCCATCGCCAGCGCCATATCATTCAACTTGGTATCTTTCGCGTCCATCATATACGGAGTCTTCTTTGTTCCTAAAACCGCTTGGCATCCGTTTTCCCGTCGCACCTTTACTAGCTTGGGCGTTTTGGTCCAACTCGGGCTTGGAGGCGTCGGTCTGYATCTTTCCACCGCTCGCGTTGATTGTCACTTATAGYATTTCTAGGCCAGACCGCGTCTGAGTGGTGGGCATGGGAACTTGTTGGCCTCGCGGCTAGTTTGTACGGTGACTTTCCCCCAGCTACTCTACTCCAATGCTAAACCTGCCGTAGGCTTGGCCCTGTCACACTTGCCACACAATCTGTCCTACTCGTCTCTGCCTCCACCACTTTCCAAGCCCCGTTCGCTCTCGGGGTTGCCACCTCTGTCAGGTACCGACTGATTCTCTGACCTATTCTCGCGTTCCTTGACCGACTCGTCACCTTCACAGAATCGGCAACCTTCTTGGAGAGAAGAATGCGCGTCGAGCTGGTGTAGCGGCCAGTACTGCAATCGTCATGGGCGTTGCCATCGCATTTGTTTGGAGTGCCATGTTCTTGACGTTCCGGAACTCGTGGGCATACCTCTTCAACGATGACCCTGGTGCGTCTTCCAGATCAAACGGATCAAGATTTGCGTTGTTATTCATAGTCATGCTTCACAGAGGTTGTGAAAATGGTTGCCTCCATCCTGCCCCTGGTCGCACTCTTTCAAGTATTTGACGGGACCTCGGCCGTGACTGCCGGTATCCTTAGAGCTCGAGGAAAACAAGTACGTTAGCATCCCATCCTAGACGTATCATTTGATGAACTGATTGACTTTTTCGCTTCATTGTTTCATTTATCAGTTGACTGGCGCCCTCCTCAATCTAAGCTCGTACTACGTCATTGGTATCCCTTTCGGTGTTTGGCTCACCTTCTCGTGCAACCTTAAACTCTACGGCTTGTGGATTGGGTTGACGGTGTCACTGGTGTACTGCGCAGTGCTTAGCACAATGATATCGTTGAAGACGGATTGGGATAGAGAGGTTCGGAAGGTCCTGGAGAGATTGAATGAGGAGCATAAGATTCAGCGAGGCAGGGACACCGAGAGAGATGCTTGAAAGGCCCAAGCGCGGACTGATTTAATTAATGAATTCATGACTTACTCAATCTATCATTACCTGATCTACGAATAGTAGTAGCCGTGTTTTATTGACGATTGAACTGAAGTAGTTTACCTTCACTCGCCCGTGTATGGTGTGCACGTCCTGGCTCATTATCTGCCCGGATTTGAGCCTTGGTGATGGTTCTTCGACTTGATTTCTCCGGTGTAACGCCAGTCCTAACATACAAGAGGTCGGATCAGCTCTACATCTTTGCTTTCCCCGTCAAGATGGTGCAAATAATGTCTTGCAAAAGGAGACGCATTCAGAAATTAGTGCTATCATCATATTCTTTAGTGTTTACCCAGCGGAAGAAGATTTACTTATGTACCTATCGTCCAAAGAGAGCATGCTGCTTAGTCTACGATCTATCAATTGACTCAACTCGTTGACTGCATTTCGAACTGCCTTATATTTTCATGAATGAAGCCCTCGCGCTCCACAGGGACCAAGTGGTGGTCCAATGGCAGCTGATGGGAGTCCGCACAAAGTCGAAGCAAGGATTCCAACCCCGCGAATATTGGGAAGTTGCCACAAAAGGAAAACAAGAAAAGGGTCGAGTCTCTGTGGCCAACATCAAGTTTCGGCGTGGACCCTGAGACCACACCACCTTCGCTCTCAACCACCATCACCGACATGTTAGTCTCAACTGATTCTCAAGAAATCATCGACTCAAAGATATCCCAACTCGAAGATGCTATACGGTGTCTCGTACCTGTAACGGTTGAGTTCATATTTTCCGCCCATTTCAAAGCACATCTAAAAGATTGTGAATGAATAGGAATCTTCGTCGTCAAAGCCTTCGAGTGGGACGTCTAAAACGCACGATCAAACACAAAACGAAGGAGATCCTTCTTCTGAATCGCAGCGGTTGATCGACACATACCAAGGAGACATAAGAGACCTGAAGACGCGACGCAACACATACAGTTATGTCTCAACCCTCCCGACCGAGCTTTTCCACTGTATATTCGTGCAGCTCAAGTTTGATGCTTTAACTACTCCCGAAGATGGCCCGGAACGTCGGCCAAATTGGCTGCTTGTTAATGGAGTCTGTCGCAGATGGCGTCAAATAGCCTTGAACACACCTTGGCTTTGGGCACACATCACCCTAACTCGCCTCGACCGTGCTGAAGAAATGTTCAAGCGATCCAAAAACTGCTCAAAATGCTATACGTGCGACTTTGGATATCTATCTGCGGNCGGAAAATGAGCGTTTCTGGGCCCTTGCTAAAACGGCCATGTCGGACATTCAGCTCGTCGGGACACTTGACCTGAAAGACGGTTGCCCCGAAGATGTCACACGTTTCCTCGAGCTAGCCTCTGTGGACCACGACTCTGCCCTAAAACTCGAAGCTCTCTACCTATCCGTCTCAGATCAGAGTCGTGAATACGAGCTACAGAAGACTCTGCTCTGGACAAACTTGCCCTCTTTGCAGCATCTTTGCCTTGTCAACGTTCTCATCCCTGAGGAACTCCCACTACTTCCCAGCGTAGTTTTTCTTCAGGTCATCAAGACTCCGGACCAGGATGGGTACCTCTCGGTCCAGTGGTTGTTTTCCAACCTCCCCAAGGTCCCAAATGTCAAGGATCTCGATTTGGCAAGGATTATCGGCTCTTTCGATGACGTTGAACTCCCAGATACCAAGATATCCCTTCCGTATCTCAAGGAAATCGACCTCGACTGCGATGATTCAACACAGTTGTCATGCTTAGACTTCATCGACTTCCCAACCTCCACTATTGTTAAGCTTTCTGTCGCGTGGTTCTGTGATTATTACGACGACGAAAACTTCGCCGCGGTCTACAATTTATGGAAACGGTCAGGTGCTGAACACATTGACTTGAGCATCGGCCAACGCAATGTCATGCTCAGTCTCTACGATACGAAGACTGCTCTAGAGCAGTCAGGCCCTCGATTGACCTGCCAGCTGAGCGCTCCGTTGGATGAAGAAGGGGTTGCCTTGTTGGACGATCAGCTACCCCTCTCAGAAATTACATGCCTTACTTTGTCCATCGCATGGACGCGAAATCTCGACTTCTTGTCCGATCTCTTCCCGCTTCTCGATGGTGTTACAACACTCAAAACTGAACCCGGCGAATTAGCGCGTATCTTCAAATGCATCGAAGCTTGCTTGCCAGATGTCCCCCCACCCTTCCTGGCTCTTCGTGTCTTAGATGTGGATACGTGGCGTTTTGGTGATATCGCACTCATCGAATCGTTTGTAGAACAATGTAAAGGCCGAAGCATCACTATCACGCACATCATTCTGGCGTTTGGGCACCCTCTCTGTCGAACACATTGGGACATCTCGAAACTTGAGTCGATGACACACGTTGAATGGAGACCGAAATACTCCATAGGTGAAGGGGTTGGAAATACTCTGTAGGCGATCCACCGACAAGAAGCGACGTATCTAGATAATCTAGTACTTGCGAATAAACATTCCTATCTTGTTCAGCATTATCTTGATTCTTGTATCAAAGTCCTAGTATTTTCAAAGTAGTCGGTGAGACTTGGTCACCCAAGGATGCCATAGCCATTAGCACACCCCAATGCTCGCCGCCAAATATTCCACTTTCCGTTCAAGCCAGCCCCATACCCAGCCCATACCTGTGTATTGCATTGCAGAATCACATGAAGTTGGAGTTGAAGGGCGCATTGTTATAGTATGGGGGTTAAGAACGAGGAAATACGGACAAGGTGGTACATAGTCAACGAGAATCATGACAAAACATGCAGATATACATAGAGGATGGGGGACGTCTAGGAATGGAGGGAGAGACCATGCATCGTAAAGGAACATCATAAAGGGAAGGGGCAGATACAGCATACAAAAGGGAGTCACGAAAAACGAAACGTAGTCATGCCAGAGGTATTGCGTAGAAATCGGGCATGCAGTCCATCATTTTCGAAAGGATCGTCAAGCGGAGCGTTGGTGAACTGCGGCGAATCCAACAAAGGTTCTGTGTCCCCCCTCACCAGATGTCTGAGCATGTACTCGGGGTCGTCACTGGCAAGGTCATCAACATCAACATCCCCGTCTGAATCGGCATCTGAGAATGTCTGCAATCTCTGCATATCAATCTCTTTCTGGCGGAGCATAGCAGCGTATTGCTTTTCGAATACTTCTTCCAGTTTTCGTGCTTTGATCTCCTCCCTCATGCGAAAAGTTTCATCAGGACCAATGTTTCCACGCGCGTCCAGGACGAAGCGGTCGGTGGCACCATCCGTGGTCCACCGAATAAGAGGGCTCCGTTTCAGCGGAGAGCGTTTGTGCACAATGGCATTGGGGCGAATGGGTGTTTGTGGTGGTAGGTGAACATGAGGATCGTCGACGCGTAAATTGGAGGTGGATGATGTCACAGATAGGTCGCCGGAGCGCGATAGATCAGAGTCGAGGTCAGAGTGATTGCTGCTCAAGTCTTCATCGGAATCAGAGAGACTTGAGAGTGACGAAGAAGATGAAAATGACCCATTCGATCCACGGGGTTGTGTAAGATTCGTGGTGCCCTCTGGGTAATGCCAGCGTTTGTGAACACCTAGCCCCGTTGCAGACGTTTGGACTGTCACTACAGTTCCTTCCCTTGCAGGTCGCGTAGCTTGAGTACCTGCGCCTGACCCCTCTGCCTGATAGGCCTTCCTCGCAGCGCTTCGTGTTAAGAGAACCATCGTAGGTGTGCTTTCGGATTGTCTTGATGACTTGGGGTAAGAGAAAGACGCAAAAGGTCGTTTCGCTGGTCAAACCACATTTGGTTTGTTGGTGTTATTTATATGGCCACTCTCTAGTTCAAGTGTGGCCATGAGGCAATGGCGGCACTTCGTATTGGCGAACGCATTGGCCGGGGCATTTGAGACGATTCCAGTTTTGGTGGGTTTCGCCAACACATGTTGGGGGAGAGAGACAAAGAGAATGGGTGTGGCGCGACGGTAAAATGACGGATTGTCCTGAGTTCCTAAAGTCGTGGTCAGCTTGCTTTGTGTAGTGGAAGAAGCATTGTCCACCAACGTGTTCCGATTCAAGATCTGTATGCCAGGCAACTTGATCGCCAGGTGCGAGTTTCTACTCAGCTGCTTTCTCCGATTCTCCGCTAGCCTGTCACATGTCACGACCTTGGCCAACGAACGTTGCTCGTTTTTATTTGCCGGTTCAGCCCAAGTTCAACCAAGGCAAAACTTTTTTTGTGCAACTTCTTTACATGACTCATTTTCAGTAGATTCAATGGCACAGTGCTATGTGCCAATAACTCCCAGACACAGCGCTTTCTTCGATGCCTAGAAGGCCGAGGGAACCATCCCGCCATCCAGTGCAATAATCTGAAGGTTTCAAAGTCAATACCAGATGACGAGGTGCTGGGCGATCGAGCTAACCTTGTTTGTCATGTAGGCATTATTAACTAGTAGCTCGACGCAAGAGGCAACTTCCTCTGTAGTTCCCCAACGCTCCATAGGAACCATTTTCTGAGACAAAGAAGAGAGAGCTCAATCGGCTCGGATATGTCTCTGAGAAGGCTTTTAGCATACCAAGGCAGCCGGAGGTATGTCAAACGCCATTTCAGTCCCTACGGATGTCAAAGAAAATCAGCGTAGAACAGTAAATAGGTTGAACGGTATGCGTACCCGTAATGAAAGCTGGGGCGACGACATTCGACGTCTAGCGCTTGTTCAAATATATACAAGAAAAAAGGAGGGAACCAACGTACGATACCGTCTTTAACATATCTATTAGCAATCCAGTGCATTAGGCCATGCAATGCGGACTTGGATGACGCGTATTGGGGGCTGACGAGGCCAGCTATTATGAACAATGATGTTACCGGGGAAAGTAATCAAGGCGATGGTATTTCACGTACTGGTCGCAACACTGAAACATACACGGTTTATCAATGTGAACATGCGGAAATAGGATACCCATCTTCGGACTCGAACCTGGAAGTAAATATGATGCGGCCATACTGCTGGCCACGCATATGAGGAATGCACAATTGAGCCAGCTACCACAGTTCGTATGAGATTGTGATCCTAGAAATATGCTAATCAAACATACCAGGTAGCATTGAGCGACATTGGTTGTCCAAGTCTCGGTGAAGTTCTCAACGCTGACATCTTCAATCACTCCTTCTCGCCCAATTCTCTTTCCGGTGATCCCAGCATTGTTGAATAAAATATCCAGGTTGCCCATTTGGTCTAAGACCTCGGCGTGGAGACGCCGTACATCGTTCAGATCGCCTAGATCGGCTTGAAAGGCTTGTGCTCGGATGGGTGTGGGAGGATTTAACGACGAATTCAGCGCGTTGATCTGCTCGATGATTTGCATGGCTTTGGATTGGTTACGATGATAATGAATTGCGATAGAGCAACCACTCCGAGCTAGGCGCAACGCTGTGGCATATCCGATACCACCACTGGAATTTTTCGCGTTAGCAAAGGAATACGTTCCGAAGCTGCGACACCTACGTGCACCCAGTAATCAGGGCAAGCTTGGAGTCGAGTGGGAATAGACTCATGGTAGGGGGGNTTGAAAATATATTGATTATCGGGGCGACGACGGTCCCACTTTTTATATAGGGCAGAGCTTAACCACAACACGTGTTGACGAACAAAAGTTATGGAGGTCACCAGGTCTACACAACCTTTGCCATCGGACGCTATTTCTGTAATGATCAGCGTACATCATGCACACCTTGCCCTTAAAATCCCGACCGTCTTGCAACTCTCGGCGGAACAGAAGGAGAAATCCAGATACATTGAAGAGTTGGCGCAGACGCCTCGAGGTGATTACATGGAAGTAGGTAAACATAGATGCATTGGTCCGTGAATGGCCGTCCGTGGAGAACGTGTAATCAGAGGCTAGGATCACATAGCGCCTTCACTCTTCGAAATGACATACCTGATTCGCCCGTGAGAGTTCAAGCATCATTGAGCCCGAAAATATATAAGGTCGATTCGAGTAAACGCACCAAGCGTGTATCACCCCGGGGATCCATCCAAGGATGCATAAGAGGATGTTGATCCAAAAATCTAAGAAGTAATTGAGCGTCGGCGGATATGACATGCTCCTACCGAGAATTCATACCGGCGCGCAGACCGCGTTCTATTCAGACATTCGGAGGGATCATTAGTCGAATTCAGGGAATCTATGAAAGTGAGACGAACTGAAGAATACAGATACAGGGGGTAGAACACTGTCAGAACGGCCTTCAGCACACAGCAGGCTCAAAGCTGAATTTGAGCTTACATGGCTACAAGATATAGTAGAACGTTCGATGTTGATGATGTTTCGGCCATGATGAAGTGAAGGAGGAGGGAGCTGAGGAGCTACGGGTTTGCAGCATGACGGTCGAAATGATGATGTTATCGGGCCGAGGAAATAGGGGCTTTGGATAGCCAGCAGATAGACACCCCTCAGAATAAGAGCATCAGGTGGACGGGGGTGCAGACCTTCACGAACATACCGAGTGCATCTCAGCCTATTGAGCGGCGAACGATTTCTCAACTATGGTGAAAAGATTGAGTCTAGAGGGAAGAGGGCGGCCTGCCTAAGGACCTCCGTCGCCGCTTGGGGAGGAGTACGGAAGATGTCAAGGAAAGTAAGTCTAGCCATATTCTAGATGACACGGGTACCATGAATGGCCTGAGCTCAGCGATATCCGTTCGCAACCCAGTTGATAAGCATCAAGAGTCGCTTCGTGCAGAGGTTTCAAACGCGCTCAGCGGAACATAGAGGTTCAGTAGTATGCTTGCTCAGGTGATCAAACGCCCGGTGTGCCTGTAAGAATGATACGAACTCATGAATCGCGCACGATAGGGATGCTAGCCAAAATATCCTAGAGCACATTAGAGAAACAACATACAAAAGTGAGTGGCATATATAAAGCTGAAACAACAGGGAACCTATGAGTCGTCTGATCATCGAGGAAGAAAAGAAGCTTACAAGAGCAACGAAAAACAAAGTCTGCCGCGATTCTATGGTTCCGACTTCGCTGCCATTTGCCGACGCTCCAGAACCTCAACCCACTTGCGAGGGAACCAACCCTCTCTACCCTCTCGAGTGCGACCTTTCCACCATTCTGCCTCAATAACCTTCTCTCCGTCTTTCAGGATGACACGCGGATCAGTCTCTTGACCGGTCCTCGGATCCAACTTGCCCATGATCGCGACGATCTCATTCTCCTTGAGGGTAAGCTCGGCAGGGGAAGAGGCGGTGAAAGGGTAGAGCGCCCGAGCAAAAGTGAGCATGCTAGGGTCAAGAGGGGGAAGCGGTGTGCCGTCGGGAAGGAGTTGACCTTGCTCAACAGCGCGTCGTTGGAGGAGGCGAATGAGTTTTGTCATCGCATAGGGAATTCCGACAATTGCGATCAAGAAGGCGATTAATGGCTTCTTTGAGGGTTTTGGGGTGTTTGGCTGGCTGGAGCCTGGAGCAACGGGTGTTACGGCGCGGCGTCCAGTGACGAAGTCTCGGAACTCTGATCTGAGTCCGCCTCCGCTACGCTGGCCAGTGATAGCTTCTTTCATCCAGCGCATAAGTCCGAAGAGTCCCAGCACGCTTCCGAGAGCATTTCTCAGCTGGGAAAATTGGTCGATGACACCAACCATGGCAAAGAAAGAGGAGTGGGTCGCCATGAATGTGGATTCTAGCATCTGAGCAACACCAGAAAACGTTTGGACAATGGAGTGGATGAGGGCGAATGTGTGGTGTGTTGTCGATTCCAGTGTTTGTGTCAGCGAAGGTATTGGCTGGCCTGTCGCTGGGTCGACGGCCATTCCAGGAGGTCCGCCCATCATGGGCATCCCATATCCACCTCCATATCCGCCGTAACCACCGCCAAACGAGTTGTATCCCATACCCCCGAATCCTCCACCCATCCCATATGATCCATAGCCACCGTACGAGCCCATGCCATACGATGATCCAAACCCACCATATCCCGATCCAAGCCCGGATCCATAAGTACCCATTCTCGAGTAAGGGGAGTAAGGCGAGCCAAGTGCACTGGAAGTCCCAGGAAAAGCGGAGGTCGTTGGATTTGCCGTGGAAACAGACGCAGGCAGGGCCGATGGTCTTTCGGGAACAGTAGCGGCAGCGGGTGATGGAGCTGCCGTTGTCGATGTCGTTGGTGCAGGTGCAGGCCCAGCCGTTGCTGAAGCTGAGCCTGCGCCAGCTCGTTCCCAAGGCTTTGGAGGAGAGACCATGGTAGTTGTTGATGAGAAGTTGTTGAGCGCCGAGCGCGAGTGGGACGGCTATTCACGAGTCCCGAATTCGAATTCGGCGTGTGATTGAGCTGACATAAGAATCGCATCTTATCTTATCTAATTGTCAATATTGCCCAACAAGAAATCTTCGCAGCAGTTGGTTCTGATCCCTTCAAAGCTTCAGTACTTCAGTACCCCAGCTTCAGTACTCAGTATAGTCAGTGTTCAAACCACCAGTCAGCGATCTCGATCACGTGTCATGATGATGATGATGATGTTGATTTTATGGCGGAAAGTGTACAAATCATCGCGATTCGCGAACACGACTGATAATTCAAGGCAAAGTGGGACCTTGCGGACTCATCAAAGAGACTACATCTCGCTACATCCTCATGTTGTCGCTCAAAACCCAAGGCTCATCGATACATTACCCCAAATCGACCAGCTATAGCCCTGAGAAGGCATCTGCGAGCGATATGAGCTCAGAGGAAGAATGAAGAGTAACCATAGGGATACTTACCTTGATGGTGAATGAGCGTTCTTTACAAGAAAAAACCAATGGTGAAGTAAGTAAATTGTTTGATTATAAACAAAGCTGGAACGAAAGAAGTGGTAAACTCACCAAGACTGACAGGGAAGGCAGACGGATTGCTGTGGGTCCACTTGCTCATTCCGTGAATCTGAACTGTACGATGATCGCTTGATTTCTAGTGAGCGCAAGGCGTTAAAGCGTGTTGAACATGGGCTGAATGGGACAACTCACAGCCGTGGACTCAACGCCGAAGCCGATATAATCGGAGACGTTGCCGTACTGCGTAGCCTTGATGCGTGCAAAGTTTTCCTCGTATGCAGCGTCAAAGGTGAAAGATTGATTCCCGCCGTTGTTGAACATAGGCATCTTCTGGCCAAACTTGATTTCATCTGTAATTTCCAAGTCAGAGATCCTTGATGAGAGTTCACTGAAATATGGAGTAGCTTACACTTATAATTGTCGCCATCCTTAGTCCCACTCCCGGTGCTTGGGAGCTGGAGAGTTGGTTGCAACCCTGAAGTCTTCGGTTTCAACGTGAATGACAACTTGGTCCAGACATCGGGGTCGAAATCGTCGTAGAACCGAGCGAAACCATAATGGACACAAATGACGTTGATTTGGCCATTCCTAGCGAAGTCGGGATCGCTAGGTTTCGCACCTACTGCGTAGGTGTATACGTCGGCCTTCCAAACGAGCTCACCGACTTTAGGTGAAGTGCCGATCTGGGTGCCATTGAAGAAAGTGATGGTTTGTCTGCGGAGAAAATGGATTCAGTCAGCGGGCGATATGAGGGAAAAGGCGGGGTCTACCTTCTAAAGAAATCGGTACCGAGGGGAGGCGTTAAATTGTTGATACTCGTTCGGGGTTGACCACCTTGAATCTCTTCGGCTTGTTGAGTTTCAACATCTTCGGCTTGTTCTTTGAAGGTCTCCATCGAGTCCATAACTGTAAGAGAGTGTGCTATGATAGTTCCTTGATACCAATCGCTTTGGGGTATTTATACCCCTACAAGATGGCTTACGTTGTGTGCTGACTCCACACTTTGACTTTGAACCAGGCAGAGTGTATTGAACGTAATTGACTTGACGGTAGACTCACCGCCGGGGTGGTTGGATTTACGACATTCATATGCAGCTCGGGCGGTGGCGAAGTTGAGGAGATATTGCCTCGAAGAACAACAGCTTGCCGTGATGAATTAGTTGATTGGAGGATGGAGTCCCTTGGGAGGGTCATAAGACTTGTGCTTCGCCGAATATCGATTGCCATCCTCTCGTCATACCGTCGATGCTAGCACAGTCCAGGTGCCATGCAACGTAAAGAGAGGTCAACGGGAGTACCGCAACTGATCAACTGGGGTTGCAAGAGTCTGAGTCAAAGGTTATTGGCAGGCTGTTGACAAGACATGCAACCGAGGAGAAGTTGTAGAACTGTCGAAGCAATGTAGAAGGGCGCCCATTGGGTTGGTGACACTGGCGGTAGAATGCAGCTCGCGTCTATGGAAGCTTCCAGAATCTATTAACGGGGGTAAAAGACACAATACGTCAAGGTATCCCTTGCATTACTCGTGTAAAGCAGATCAGATGTTTCAAATGGTGACGCAACAATTGAGAGCGCGATTGGACGAAGAGCTTCATACTGACTCCTGAGGCATGCCTTAGGAAACCACTTTGCCAACACACAGGAAGATCCGATCTATGAATAAAGGTGTTTTTCACACCCCAGCGCGGGATAGTGAGCTTGAAGCCGAGTACCAGGGGATTGAATTCCGGAAGGTTCGTCTGGAAGCATGTATATCATCGTGCCTATAGGCCAAGGTCTCCGGTATAACTCGTGATCTGTCTCGCTTTCAAAGATTCGCATGAAAGGAGTCATAGATATTAGTGAAGCATTACGCGTTACGACCCCGGTGCTGGTGTCATTTGCCCAATGAGACGCGGAGGTCAATTAACATTACTCCAGACCAACCAGTTATAGCCCTGGGAACGCATATACTTATATTGGACTGAGGTCGGGGAGAGAATCAAAAATGACTAGGCACTCACGATGCTGGCAGTGAAGGAGCGTTCTGGAAAGGAAAGCCAGACGCGGCAGCATCAAGCGAGGGCCCTGCCTTTCAACACCAACGGGCGGCGTCAGATTGATGTATGTTCGAGGTTGACCACCTCTACCTCCTGCGTATTGTTAAGTTTCGACATCTTCAGCTCGTTCCTTGATGATCTCCATGATTGATGTGGAGTATGGTGACAGTTCTTGTACATACTGAATTGTAGTACATCTCGCGACATCCCTGACCTTGCTGCTCAAAAACCGAGGCCAATCATTAAATGACCCCAAACCGACCAAGGATAGGTCTTAGTCTGCGAGTGAAGATAGGTGTGACAGAGGATGGGGGGGGTAACCATAGGGAGACTTACGCGAATGGTGAATGAGCGTTCTTTACGAAAAAAACATATTGAAGTAAGTAAATGGTTGGCTAACTTTTTTAAGGATGAATAGGCTGGAAAACTCACGAAGAGTGACGGGGAAGGAAGACGGATCGGGGTCGGTAAATACGCTAAGTCCGTAGATTTGAACTGTGCGATGATCGCTCGAATTCTAGTGTGTGCAGGGGTCAGAGCGTGTTTAGCGTAGGCGGAATAAGATAACTAACACCCGTGGGCTCAATGCCGAAGTCACAATTATCTAACACCTTGCCATACTGCGTAGCATTGATGCGTGCAAATCTTTCCTCGTACGCAGCGTCGAAAGTAAACGTTTGATTCCCGCCATTGTTGAACATAGGCATCTTCTCGCCAAACTTGATTTCATCTGCAATTCCCAGGTCATCGGCGAGAGTTCAAGATATAAACTGATAAAGTAGCCTACATTTATAAACGTCTCCATCTTTGGTCCCACTCCCAGTGCTTGGGAGCTGGAGAGTTGGTTGTAATCCCGAAGTCGCCGGTTTCAACGAAAATTCCAACTTGGTCCAAACATCGGGATCGAAATCATTGTAGATACGAACAAACCCATGGTGGACACAAATGACGTGTATTAAACCCTTCCTAGCGAAATCGGGATCGCTGGGTATCGCACCTGTTGCGTAGGTATATACGTCGGCCTTCCAGACGAGCTCGCATACTTTAGGTGAAGTACCCATTTGGATGCCATCGAAGATGTTGACAGTTTGTCTGCGGCAAAAACGAGGTCAGTCAATGGACGATGCAAAAAGTTGAAGGTGGGCTCTACCGTCGGAAGAAATCGGTACCTAGGGGAGGTGTCAGATGGTTGATTCTCATTCGAGGTTGACCGTCTTGAGATTCTTCATATGGTTGGGTCGTGACATCCTCGGCTTGCCCTCTGATCGTCTCCATGATTCTGGGTGGTGGTGGTCACTGAAGAACAATTGTTTCGGGGTTTCGGGGGGTATATATACTATTACCGTATAAATACAAAGTGGGAAAGGGGAAACCAATGAGGCAGTGACGTCTGGCAAGAGAAATTACCGAGCATAATGAGTTCATGTTGAGTTAGAGTGTAGAACACGAGATTTAAGGTATTGATGACCTCACGGCTACGCACTTAGGGAGGGACAGGGTGTTCACGAATATCAGGGCTGTTGACGTATGACGAATTAGGGAGACTCAAGCGTATAACTTGAGGAAGATAAGTCCAAGGAGGACGGAAAGGAGGACGGATGCAACGTGAAGGGAGGCATCGGAGTCCTTTCCGCTGCAATGGCCCAAGTTGCGGGCTTTGTTCAGGCTCGGTCCGGGTCCACATGTGCAAGACAGTAAAAGCAGGAGCTTGAAGTTGATGAGATGAAGTAAACCTAAGCGGTGTCCAGACCTTCCAGAACACAGATAGTAAAGCAAAGCGGTCCGAGAGGCTCATTTACTTCAGTTTCGTGGCGACTACAATGCGTGGTGTCACTCGTATCACAGTGAGCTTTCGGGCTTCATCTTTGGTCAAGGCGTAGACTTGGATTCCGGATTCAATGGCCAGCAATGGCCAGAGGATAACAGCCGACCCTCTGTCAAGGTCAAGTTGGCGGTGTGAGGAAGAAGTTGTGCCGAAGCGCGATACCGTATCAAGGATGCAAAAGGATTGAAAAATAAGTATGTGCTCAGTAGCAGTGGGCATCCAGAGTTTCCCGAGCGTCACAGGATTCATGCAGTATAGCAAGCCCACAGGATAAGCAGAGATCTTCTCTGGAAAGTTCAATCGGCGCGACGAGTTTCCGTGACAGTGATCCTACTCTGGACGGTCTTGCCTGATGTTCATGGTTATCGAATTGATTGTCAAGGGTGGCTCGATAGAAGCAGTTTGGTATCGATGGGCGCCTAAAAGCGCACTCAGGCAATTGATAGGCATGCTCGCAGTAAAGGACCAAACGCCGAACTCCAAGTCCTTCAAACCCGTGTTACGATAATTGCAGATTGTGATATGATGTTCTAGAGTATAGTATGAATGCAGATGCTCGTAAAACGATGTGACCATAAAAGAAGGATGTTCCAAAAACCCAAAGCATTTGAAAGCAAGAAAACATTAGACGAGGAGAAAGAAAAAGGCAAAAAAAGACCTAGATATTAGATATAAACCGACATGAATGGCATATAATATGGACAATCGAAAGACCTGCTCTCTATGATCGTTCGTCGTATTTTCTTTTGGATCATAGATCAAGCACCTCCAAACCATACCACGACCTGTTAGGATGGCAGTAAAGGGAACGAGGAATTAAACATCTCGAGTGAGGTGATCAATCTCCCTCCAACTCTTTACCATTGTTCGCCTGATACTTGCCATACCCGGTTCAGCATCCAACGCGTCCTCACGAGGCATGGTGTAAGGCTTCGAAAGATCTTTCGTCAGAGCTTCCGCCGTGCGACGGTCAGATGGTGCGAAGGGTTGGTTCCAAGGGCTGAAGACGAAAATATCCGGTTCGGGGCACAAATGCTACGTGATGTGGAGTTAGTGCGGGAGTACTAAAATTTTGAGGGGGATGGGACTTACGGTGGTGATTTCATGGAGTTCACGTTCAATCGTGAGACAGAAAGAGTCAACGTCTAGATCGTTCGCATCATATCCGAATGGGTCCTCACTGTGATGAAATCAGTATGTTACTCCGTGCAGTTTGAGGGGATGAGCTTACATCTCTTGGCCAATTTCAAGGAAACCAAGGAGAAGGAAGGAAGCGAAAGCAGTGGCCGGAATAACCAAATGCGAGAAGGCACCAAGGATTTGGAACTATTGGGTCGGTCAAAATCAGCGAGGACTCGATAATCACCGACCAAAGTGACCTACGGGCAGGAAGAACAGATAGAGCCTGTGTATGGGGAGATGGGTGAGCAATCGTTATCGAGAGCATCACAGGGCAAGGGGACCTACCACAGAGACATACGAAGATGCGCCTGATAGGCGAAGGGGAGAGGGGTGCTGCGGATACGATCGAGGTTGGACATCGTGTCTTGCAACATGGACAGATTGTTGGTAAGAGCAGTCGCAATAGCAGGCGTTACCAAGTTCTGCTTCATGATGACTGAGCCAAAATATGAGCATTTGTCTCCAGGACAAGGATGGTATCACATCGTTACTCACAAGCTGTGTAACTATACGAGCGTCAGCATCAACCCTGGAGGATATAGATATCGATGAGGTCTCACCTTGACAGGTACAAACAAATCTCCAACGGGACGTTACTCTCGATCTCCGGGACCTTGCGCTTCCTTCCAAACGCGTCCCGAGCACCTTTCTTATTTCTCTCCTGAGCCATACGAGCAAGAGAAGCGGTACGTCGAAAGATGATCAATACCAACCACTTAAAGAAGCGGAAGAGAGGGATATAATCATAGAGTGTTGTGTTTGGTGGGTTGCGCGCAGGCTTCAACGGCTCTTCACTGTCGACTAGAGGCAGAGCCTTCTCCGGGTCGAACGTGTCCTTGCGCTTGCTGGGTGATTTTCGACCAGGTAGGGTGTTGTACCAGCTCGCTGTCGATTTCGAGTCAGCGTCTTTACTGAGATCGTTCTCATGAGTAGGCTCAGGCAGAGAAGCCGTCTTCTGGGGCTTATGAGGAGTGGGCACGGCATCGCGGACGTTCGAATGAGGGTGTACGTGGGGGTGGTTTCCTGACGCGTGTACCTCACGCCACAGAGGAAGGATGTCGTCCGCCACGCGCTGGCCTGGCGTCATGTTCCCATACCGGGGGAGGAAGCAGATGAGTGGGTAAAGGTCCTGGTAGTAAACACCGGGCTCTCCTCGCAGAAGATGCTGATATGGGCGTCAGATAGTGCGATCCTGGTAGTAAGACGATCGTTTACCTTGACAGCAACAGAGAAGGCTTGAACCTGCAACGGGCAGACGCCCATATAAGTGCCACGCGTCGACGATCAGTGATTGGATCGGGACACGCACCAGGTTCACCATCGTCTTCTTCTCGATGATGGTCTGCAATTCCGTACGAGTCGTATTCGGCCTAGCGGTAGGGATATGGATCCAGATCTGATGGAAGTACCATGTTAATTAACCCGGGGTGTCGTTGCCTAGGTTTCTTGAGCGCTTACCAGTTGTGCAAGGTTTCGTGATGCGATGTTGATGTTGGTCCACATTTTCCGTCCATCTTGATACCTAACGCCAACATCTGTTGGAGCTCAAACATCAAGGAGGGGCACCGCACCTCTCGTATGCCGTAGATGTTCTGAACGAAATGACCAAACCGAGGACCGTACCCAGTACAGTCAAGAGGCCATTGCTCATCGACAAATCTGCAGACGTAAATCTCGAGACGAGATATACCACTATAGAAGATTTTCAGCGCGCTTTCAAACGGAGAGAATATTTCTCTTACTCGTCGCAACAGCAGTGAAGAAGAGGACCTCCGGCCAAATATCGTTGACCACGGTCGCGTTGAACCTCTTGAGAGTCCAGCGCCCATGGAAGAGCGGATTGTGGGCGACCATGACGAAGGCCTAGCGGAGGGGAGAGGGAAAGAAGAAAAAAGAGAAAAAGAGATGAGAGAAGAAGCTAGAAACGATGGCCAGGTTGCATGGAGGCTTTTTATTTAGAGTATATACCCGTGGGTTACCTGTGAAACGGAGATCTCAATCCGGACGGGGATTGAAAGACTGAAAACGTGTTGTCAGCGCTTTCCCAGTCTCCCACAAGGAGAATACAACAAGAAAACTGTCATCAACATGCGGAGGGTCGCACTTTGTGTCTTGCTTCAAGGTTCTTGTTGCTAGTCGAGCTTCAAAATGCGTTCCCGAGCACATTTCCATCGGTACGATGTCTCTGTTAGCAGAGATGAAGTACCTAAGTACCGTCATCGACGAGCCTGGTCGCCCGGAAGTGAAACAGTGTTCATGCACTCCCTTTGCAGGGAGGTGATCGTAGTACGAGACTGGAAGTAACTGAATTTCGAATCTAAAGATTTCGGCAGCCAAGTAAAAGTTCGGCCTCGCCGCGCTCGTGCGTCACTATTCCCTAGCTTCCTCTTTCCAAAGCGATATCTTGACAGGACTCAACTTCAAGTAGCGTTCACATTCCAATCTTCGTTTCCGTAAAGAGTCCCCACCAATTGCAGAAGACAGCGCTCTGCGATATAAACGTGGTTGAAGCGTGCTCACCTAGNCCCACAGCTCAGGCTAAAGAGTTGGTCTTGGCAGGAAGTTTCACAGGCGCTCCTCTAGATGGCAGTGATTTACCGCCCGATTCAACGCCTGGACGGTGCAAACCTTCAGGTTCGTCGTGATATTTGGGCGTGTACATTGATCGATGACCACTGCGCAAGTACTGTTCTTAGTCAAGTCCGACTTGGTCGCAGCCCGCTCTCCGGGTTCCAGACACTGAGGCAGAGTTGCAATAGACCATAGACCAGATCACCACTTGGCCGCAACAACTTGAAAGCTGATTAACGCGGTGTGTATTTAATATCTGGAGTTGGGCGCGAGTCGACGCGTTGACGCATTACTCACCCGAAACGCCCTCCTCCTATCAGCCCTCCCGTCTCCTATCTATGTTTGATGAGGGGGGAGACAGGAAAAAATATTTCCGCCATTGTTCCGCCGTATCCATCTGCTTGTGGTGAATTTGTGATGGGATGAATTATCCAAAGTATTCGAAAGAGATGTCTCAGATTATGGAAGGCCAAGATTAGGAATTACGTGACGGCGGGTCCCTTCAACGTCAGACTTGTCCGTCACGAATCCATCCTCTCTGCATTGCATCCAAGTTCATTCGAGAATCGATAGTATCCCTCATGTCCTACGTCTTTGAAGTCGTCCAAGAGCACTGGTGGTTCTGCTCAGGCATAGTCGCCAGTCTCTTCCTTATAGCCCCTTTCCTATCCAAACCGAAAACCAAACCTCTCCCTCTCCCGCCTGGTCCAAAGGGTCTGCCAATTCTCGGGAACGCCTTGGATTTCCCACTTTCGAGGCCATGGGAGACGTATACGCGTTGGGGAAAGCAGTACGGTGCGCTTTGATCCCTGGTATGCACGTTAAGCTACTTCAATCGTCACACTTTCCTCGTAGGCGATTTGACGTACATAAATGCTCTGGGACATAGTATCCTCATCATCAACTCGCTGGAAACAGCCACGGAACTACTAGACAAACGGTCTGCAGATTATTCAGATAGGCCAGACATGCCCCTTGCCGAAATGTGAGCTTCAGTCGCCTTGATGACGAGACTCGTATCTGCCTGCTTAACCACATTGCTTACAGGACGGGATGGTATATGACCCTTGCGACTCATCACTACGGCACGACCTGGCGTAAACATCGTACTTTATACCAGAATCAATTCAAGTCAGAGACTGTTCAGCAACTCCAGCCGCTTCTCCTGGGCAAATCTCATGAATTTCTTCGCCGCTTGCTCGACGCTCCAGACGACTGGGCAGGTCATATAGCTCAGTGCGTGCCCGTGGAATATGTTGTTGCTCATAATGATATTCCTTCGTAGCATCGTGGCCGCGAATATCATGTACATATGCTACGGTTACAACATCAGAGCAAGGGACGATCCCCTCGTAGAGATGGCTCAAACGTCTGCGGTGGAAGTAGCGGATACAATTTTAAAAGGTTCTCAAGTCATAAATTTGATACCCATGGGTGAGTGACGCTACCACTGAGCCGTATTCTACTTACACATCTATTTATGACGCAATTAGCGAAGCACCTACCTAGTTGGTTTCCTGGGTTTCCTCGTCGCGCTCGAGAATGCCGAAGAAAGGTCGACGTCCTCTTGAACGTACCGTATACTGCCGTTCGACGTCAAATGGTAGGCCTCTATTTGAGTTACCCTTTTTCCAACGAGCCGTCCCCACTATCTCCAGGCTTCCGGGGAACCCATCCAGTCGTGGCTTTCAGGCCTCTTGCAAGAGCACGATTTCAAGGGCGGTAGCACAGAAGACGAAGAAATCATCAAGGCCGTGACTGCCTCTGCGTTTGCAGGTACGCGACCATTTACTCACCCTGCACCCAGACACGTTGAACAAAATATCATCTTGTCAGCATCTCATGACACGGCAAGTCGCGTATCTGTTTCGTGTCACTGCATACGCTAAGCGTTAGCTCACAGACTACTGCGGCATTAAACTTCTTTGTACAGGCCATGGTCTTATACCCTGGTGTTCAAGAGAAAGTTCACGCTGAAATGGATCGCGTACTTGGTCCGGGAATTTTTCCAACGTTCGCTGACCGGGTAAACATGCCGTATTTTGAAGCTGTGATCCTTGAGGTTCTTCGCTGGAAACCACCAACGGCTATCGGTACGCGCTCTGGGAATTGTGTAGTCAAATTCGCTGAGGAATCATTTTATAGGTGTCCCACATTCGGTCATGCGGGATGACATTTACAACGACTATTTCATTCCCAAAGGTACGAATGATCACTCTTAGGGAACTGCTTTGTAGCTGAACGCGAGAAGACACCATGATTTTCGCGAACATATGGTCAGCACCTTCATGGGTTCCTTCGATGACTTTGCTAACTCCTGTGCTCAACAGGGGAATGACCCATGACCCTGAAGCCTTCCCTGATCCAGACAACTTCGTCCCAGAACGGTTCCTCGCAGCAGATGGCTCCCTCAAGCCTACGGATAGACCCATCACATTTGGCTTCGGAAGAAGGTATAGTCGTTCATTGGCGAGCCCAGGAGATGCCAAATTTCAATTCACCACATCAGAATTTGCCCTGGACGTATGTTAGCTTTGGAGACGCTTTGGATCATGATGGCTTCAATGCTCTCTGCCTTCAACATCACAAAAGCTAAGACTGCAGATGGAGAAGACATCGACGTATCACCGGATGTAACGGACACGTTGATCTTGTGAGTCTTGAAAGTCACTGGAATAAACATAAACGGTTATTCATCCAAAATCAGGGGCCCGTCCCCTTCAAGTGTTCTATCAAGCCCAGGTCGCGCCTGTATAGCGAGGCCATCAAGGAATCTCCAAAGTGGGATATGGAAGGAATCGATTTGACCGTTTGACCTGGTCATTCGTTTCGTCCATTCCATACTACTCTGATGACGCCCTTGTTCCCGCCCTACGCACATATATACAACATAGAGCGTCGGCAGTGAATTTGGTAAGAAGAGTGCCCCGATTCCCAACCTTACGAGGACCGAGAAGGGAACTCTCGGTCTGCGTTCAATGCAACAGAGAGCTAGCGCTTCAACCATGTGAACATTCATATCGCCGATACTAGGACAGACCTTCTGGTCGCCAGCACCATTTGTCGCCAGATAGCCCCACTGATCCCAGCCTTGGAAGTTGGGAGTCGGGTGAAAGGTCTATGAAGCGTCTGTTTCTGAGACAGGTCACTTGGTTATTGGTAAGTATACAATGAAGCGTCTCGGCGAGTGCGATTCGATGATTGATGTGGGTTCATTCACGTTCAATGACAACAGCCTAGGCTAGAGTAGGCGCAAGAACGAATTCTAGAAACCAAGCTTGAGCGACACATTCCCCCAGATCTGCCATGATGGTTGGTCACGCGCCTTCGAAAAATAAGTGAGGTTGATCATCACGGGAAACAAGAGGAGAAGGGAGCGTACCCAAAAGACGAAATCGCGCGCTGGTTTAGGTGAAAGGCGTTGGGTTTCATGAATGCTGGGGAAGGAAATAAGGGACTCACTGATGGTTAGCGGAAAGGCTGACGGATCTTTGTGGGTGAACTTGGAAAATCCATAGATCTCCGTCGTGCGGTGTTCATTCGAATTCTGACAAACAAATCGTTAGTACACCAGGCTGCCGTTGGCATAGTACGGGAGCGGATACCTTCGTGTTATTAATGCCGAACTTTATATCCGAAGCCCTCGAGCCACTCTGCTTCGAGCAGATGCGGGTGAAGGTGTGTTGGAAGTTAGCATCAAAGTTGAAGGTTTCATTGCCGTTGTTTTTGAACATAGGCATCCTTTCAGCGTAATTGATCTCGTCTGGCAGGTGGATTTCATCGTAAGTCCTGCTTCAATCAGTGGACGGGGCTCTCACATTTGTAATTATCGTCTTCTTTGATCCCAGTTTCCGTCTCAGGGAACTGAAGGGATGGTTGCAACTTTGAGTCTTTAACCATCAACGAGAAGTCGAGGCCGGACCATAGATCAGCGCTGAAGTCGTCATAAACCTCCACATATCCGGAATGAAGGAATATGATATTGAGTAGGCCCTTCTGACTGAAGTCAGGATCGTCAGGACGGGCACCCGTCGCGTAGATATACACATCGGCCGTCCAAGTGAACTTCCCGTATTTAGTTGCAAACCCGATCGGTTGATCGTTGAAAAAGGTTACTGTTTGCCTGGTATGATCCTAGCGTCAGAAATCCAGAGGTATTCGTTCGGTAGGCACGTACCGAGAGTAATAAGATGTCTCTGGTGGGGGAGCTAGGTTATTAACCCATGTTCGTGGCATAGATCCCTGACATTCCTGCGACTCAACAAGGTCGGCTTCTTCCCGGTGGGTCGACATTGTGTTTTGAGAGACGTACACAACTTCTGAGCTAAGGCCTCAGCCAGACGCTACTTTTATACCACATAGTGAAGGAGGCATTTGTCCCAATTTGTCGCAACCGAATACTATACGAACAAGATATGACATATCGGTAGAAGTGAAGCGAGTGGGAGGCGAAGAAAGTCGTTTGTGGCCTTCGTGCTGCGGCTCGGGGGTGGTGGTGGTGGTGGTGTGACTGAGCTTGAAGCTTGACACTGATGTGACAATGAACCCAAACCCAGGCGACCCTTCGGAGGCGATTATTGGACTTGGAGCTTGGAGTCTTGGACATGCCACAACGACGCTTCACGTTGAATTCAGTTGTGCTAACGATTGAGGACGTTGAAGCCAAGTTGACTGCTGTGTACTGAACGTTTGAATGTTGACATGACCTGGGTCCTGAAGCTGAAGCTTGGCGTCTACACCCTGTTTTATCAGAGTCCAACATGGGCACAATTACCAAACGGCTACACATCTCTGGATTGACTCCTTCCATCACCAAGGAAGACTTGCAAAGGAGGCTATCTTCATTTGGGACTGTCAAGGCCCTCGATGGGTTCGGTCTCTTGGATGCTGTCGGGCGTCCAAGAAAATTTGGCTACATCACAATCGAAACCACACCACCTCAATTGGCGAAATGTTTGTAGATGTCTTCCTCGCCTGGCCTATCTCTGATGGCTGTGGATACAGGCTTGAACTTGCTTAGTGGGAGTACGTGGAAGGGAACGAAATTGAGATTGGGGGACGCGAAACCTGATTTTAGAGAGAGGTGACTTTTCATAAACTTTATTACCCGATTCCAAGCTCATCCATCATAGGTTAGCCCGGGAGCGCGATGCTGAGGAACCCCCTCGAAAGAGGCGACGTCGTGGACGGGCTGAGCACGCTGAAGATATGAGCCTGGTCACGTCCGAAAACGTTGGAGAGAAACGAGGTTGGAAGGTCATGCCATCTGGTCGGATGGTTCATCCTCTACGAATGAAACCCTCCAAGCCTCTTGCTCCCCGTCCAACACTCGTAGGTCCCCAAGGAAGTAAGCGTGAAAGCCAGAAGAAAGTCAAGTCTCGAGTCAAACCGCCACCAACTCGTGCTCGTCGCCGCCTGATCGACCCCACTGCTTGGGGGAGTACTCACCTGAAGGGGGATCTACTGGACGTGATTGGTAATGGGCAGAGAATATCAGAGGCTGTTGTCGAGAATGTTGAGCTCGATGACCATAGCGATCCAGACGAATCCGACGAGGAATCGGTCCACGAAGCGGCCCCTGCCAAATCACCGTCACCCATCAAGCCACCTCAACCCCAGCAAACCGTTCTTCTACCCAACCCTGCTAGTACCAACACGCAAGATGACTTGGCTACGGAAAAAGCCAATACGCTACGATTCCTCCAATCTCATTTCGGCGGTATGGACGAGGACTGGATGGGAAGCGAAAGTGTTGGTTCCGATGTCGATGTGAATGAGCTGCCGCAAATATCAGCGAAGCTAGCAGATCTCGACAACGATACGTTTGAAGAAGTTCCTATGGCCCTTGATAATGCCGAGCCCCCTCCCCGACCAAACGAGGATGCTGAGATGAAGAGTGCATCTCCTCTTCCTCCAAAAGAACCCAAATCGTCCAATACTCAATCATCTAATCTGAAGAAGCTATTTGCCCCGCAGGAACAAGACAGTACGCATATCCTCTCTCGGCGCTTTCCATATCTCTAACCATATCATCTTTTCAGCTGGCTTTTCTCTGCTCGGGAACTTGGGGATAGACCTCGAGCTGGATGAAGACGTACCCTTCCCGACCGACGCTCAAACTACGCTACCTTATGTCCCCTCAGTTGCAACCGTTGAGACCGCTCCCCTCATTGTCAGTTCGGCCACGCGAGCACCAATCGTGTTAGATCCAAAGAAACCATTGTTTTTCCCCTTGTCATCTTCCTTCCCCTTCGAATCGTCGAATGCCACGCAGTCTCATTTGAAGGCTCGAACCCTAGATATCTTCGACGTCGCAACGGAGAAAAGGTGTCATTGGCGGCATCCTATGGACCCAAGCTCCGGCTTCTGGCGGACAGAGACTGAAGAGCAGATACGCAAACGATGGGAGGCCCAGAAGGTTGATTTGACACGGGATTGGAAACGGAGATGGCGCGAGGCCGTTAAACTCAAGCGTCGGAGAGGAGCCGGCGACACTGCTGAGTGATATCGACTGGGGAAATGACAAATATAATTACAACAAAATTCTGGCGTGTAGTTACTTTACGACAGTGTAGCATTGCATATCTACAAGATGCTCACATTCTCAACCGGGACATATCGAGGGAACAGACCTTGGCCAACTGAAATGGATGTGCTTCCCATCATGCCTGGTACGGTCGTCGAACCGTTAGGGCCAGTTTGAGCACCCGACGGAGCTTGAGATGAGTCGTCTGTGGACAGAGACTCTTGGATAGCGAAATCCAACATCAGAACCGCGACCTGAGTAGCGGGATCCGCTACCGCCTGTGTGATTGCCCTACTGAGCTGACCGGCCGTTCGTCTGGTGGCCTCTCCAGTGGCCTTGGTTATATCCGCCCCGCCGCTGCGTTTCCAGAACTGTTTGACGGCAGAAGGTTCTCTGCTTTGTAAGCTGAACCCAACGTCCATGGCTAAAATTGACCATCAGAACAAGAAAAGTCCAAGATTTGACTGTTACTGACCTGCAAAAATGACGCCTTGCCATGCGCCAGTCGCAGCTGCTGCGCCCAATCCTTCGCCAAGGGGCCGGCCGTCGATCGCGTTCTGTAGCACTTGGTAGAGTACCGTTGACCCACTGCTTATGGCGACCTGGAAGCCAGCGCGGATAGTAGTACGAATGGCGAAATTAGCCACAGATTTAAGGGTGACCCCAGCCGCCTTGGTGGCAATATTGCCGAAAGTAGCAGCCGGTAAAGCTGCGTCGAGGGCTGCAGATGCACCTCCGCTAATGGCGC
Source organism: Pleurotus djamor (assembly GCA_029747585.1). Lineage (NCBI taxonomy): Eukaryota > Fungi > Basidiomycota > Agaricomycetes > Agaricales > Pleurotaceae > Pleurotus > Pleurotus djamor. Next base: position 46,221 of record JAPEVF010000060.1, read on the forward strand.
CAACGATGGCTCCGATACCCAGCTGTATACCCCAATCCTTGTCATTATTCTCGCCAGTAATTTCGCCTTGTATATCGTAGACCAAACCCGAGACACCAGCGCCGATGAGTGCGCTACCGATGACGCCACCAAGTCCACCCGTGGCGACAGTTAAGACGACGCCGACCACGATGAGGACAATATCCACAAACCTACGAGGAGCGGAATAAGACGACTGGCATATTAACGTGGATTATGACTGACCAGTGCCACCACGGAGCGTTTCCATTGAGATCTATGTAGTTGATCGGATCGTTGCGAGAGAAGGTATACATGTTGAACGTCGATGGCTTAATTCCTTCAAGCGACARYGGGTAGTGATCCAACGTGAGGAATCGGCCAATCTAGYCGTTTACATTCAGTATATATCAATATGAAAATCTTGGTGGATCGTACCTCTGGGTCATAGAAACGCGCGCCAAATTGATAAAGGCCGTCAAATAACTCCTTCCCAGAAAATTTGTACCGAGCAAGATCATTGCCCTTGATAACGCTGATGCGGCCGTATGTATCATAGGTGTATTCTGTGACAAGCGCGCCTGTGTTGTCGGAGACAGCGACCGTGCTTCCAAGATGGTCAGTGTGGTAATAGAGCACTTCTTGGGAAGATGATTTGGAGGTYTTCAGCGAAGCACGCCGGTAACCCTGGACGATGTAGGCAGTTTCTACTTTGTCTCCGCTTGACGTGGTTTCAACTTCGTATGACTGGGTAGGATACACCCTAGTCGTGCCATCAGGGAGGACAGTCTTTATGAGGCGACCATTGTAGGCATAGACGAAGGACGTCCCATTAAGTTTGGTCAGCCTGTTCTCTGAATTATAAGTCATGGAGGAGGTCGCGTTGCCAGAGGCATCCAGCTTCGAGGTCATACTCCCRTCAGCAGAGTACTTGAATGTGCTTTGGGTCGCACCGGACTGGTTGCGGGTCTCGGAGAGCTGCCAGCCGTTGTTCACGAGAAGGAGATTGCCCTTCTGGTTCAAATTGCCACTATCGTCGTAGGAGAATATCTCRGGYTCACTGGCCKTAAGTCCGGATCCCCTCATGCGGCTCGTGACTTGTCCTGGAAATCCAAACATTAGAGAACTCGTCGTGATCCAWTGCATRTGGACTCACCAGCGTCATTGTACTCGAAGGCACTTGTCCCTTCTCCTGGTTGGATAGAGGCAGACTGAGCATCATAATTGTCGATGCGRCTGAACGAGTCAAGCTTCCAGCGCTGGGAGTGCAGRGTGYTACCACCTTTGCTCAGTGTCAAATCGGCAGTGATACCATTGGCGCTTAATGTTGAAGAGGCGACAATACCGTTTCCAAAGGTACAATTCGAGGGTTTCGAGAAGACRTTGTCATACGCCGAGAGCGCTATTGAGGCACGTTCGGCACCGGATGAGTCTGAAAGCGAGATGTTGCTGATCGATTGACCGTCTGGAAGCAAAGCACGCTTCAAAATTGACCCGTTCGGATTGGTGACCTGAGTGAGCGAGCTAGAGATRCTCCAGGMATAGGTRGACGTGAAAGTCTGGTYRTCGATGGTGAGGGAGTCTGAGGTCAGGTTCCCAGTGATGTCGTATTCATARCGATGCGTGACATTGTTYGAGGATGTGACGGACACAAGGCGCTCCTTCCCATAGCCCCCGCCTWCGTCRTATCCAWACGTAAAGGTCTCCTCCGGAGTAACTTTCTCAACMACYCGGCCATTCCAGTCRCAAGTCGTTTTCGAKGTAGCYCCAGTMAGGTTGTTYGTTGTTGTGGTMAGMCCRACRTCATCYTGGAAAACAGATRTRGTRTCATTGATGACCTGGGGAGACCCAYTGACTGGCTGRGTGATGCGYCTRTTGGTGACACGACCAAGTCCGTCCCAYGCGAGYGATAATTGRACGTCGGCGGCATCYGAGATCGAAACRGGTCGAGCAAGGGCRTCRTAGGTKGTCCTTACGGAGTGSTCRTTYTCATCTYGMGAYTCTATCATSACRTTCTTGATAAAGTTAGAGGGAGATGGYGAKGGRTTCGGAATCGCCTTGATRGATTGYTTCGACACAGCYTGTGATCCTCCTTGRTATGAACGYGTTTCTGTGACTCTKGTCGTCTTGGACTCAAAAGCATAGGYRTAASTAACCACCRTGGCCTKRGTATCRGAGCTCGGTGCAGGCAAAGTCTTCYCAATGACTCGRGATAGTCCGTCGTARGTCGCTGTYGCATARGTGGGWGTRGTTCCTGAGAAGTAGTCGCGAGCTTTCTTYGTCARCCTMCCAGCACCGTCATACTGGGATTCAGAGACAATGATCTTCTTSGAATCATCAGGTTGGGGTCGCTCYGMTTTCCACACCCGATTGAGTCCGTCKATGTAACTGGTCGTACAGTARAARKYTGAGCCSTTGGGATCCAAGAGAGCATAYTCRTTYTTGAGGAAGGCATTTCCAGAGGTRGCRTATTCAACCTTCGTGGTCACGACGCCATCGAGRGCTGTTGATGTTACSCGACCSARTACGTCGTARGTRACGGAGGTTTTYTGGCCRTTCGGRGATGTCCTTGAGGTYGGATATGCTTGRGCAAGGTCATATGTTGCCGTYTCRGTCAGAGCTGTGTTGGCSGAAGTGTAAACCGAYGAAGWYRTGCARTTRGAATAWGTRGRATCATATTTCAACTCCCGCAAGGCCTGACCRGGGCCGCGGAYGACRCTTTCATTCCCAGCGGCATCACGCTGRATCTCCTGGGTYGACCATGTATTCCCTTGTACCCAYTGACTCTGTTTGRTGAGCGAATTGGAGCCGGGGGAGTAAGCGTAYTGGGTTTGCTTAACGACGGAGCCGTTCTGAGACACCTTCTCAGATAATTTGTTGCCAATGACCCACGATGATGAAGTCGTATTGTCGTATTCCGCGTTGATGACAAGGGGGGAGTCACTTGTTTGGGTCTGGATCGTAGTCGACGTGATATTTCCGAAAGCATCGGTGTCATAGGCCACATTGACGTCGAACGTTGGTTTGCCGTYYTCATAGTAGCTGTCTTTACTGCTGGAGATGGATACGTATTGATTCTTGCCTCCATTGAGCGTCAGAGAGGTCCAAGTATTCGCTGTAGTTTGCAGCAACTTGTTCRAGCCGGTGACAACAGTAGAAACACCTTTGATCTGAGAGACCAAAGGGAAGTKTTGGTAATAGCTAGTCGTGAGCTGAGAACCCAGAACCTGGCTTGTCTTGCTGATGCTTTCAAATCCCTGCCAACCACGACCATCATAAGAGTAGCGCGCGTTCTTGTATGTGTACGATGTAGAATCAACTACATCGGTTCGAGATGCGTAGGGYGTATGGGCTAGTGTTTTGACAACGTAGGAAGGGAAGTAGACGATTTGCGACCGCGTCTGAGCACCAACGGCCGCAATAGGGGAGGCAGCGCTACTAGACAGCGTTGTAGAGAAAGATGCATTGCGCGCGAGACCGCTGACCCCAGAGAGGGGTGAACCAACCTCATTGTCGGCTGCTCGAGTGGTGGCATCGGTGGTATACGTTGAACGGTCGCTCAGTGGTGCATAAGTGGCCACAACCTTCGCACCTAACCCATTCTCGTAACCAGAGACGTAGTCGATGGGCTGAAGGGTAGAGCAAGGCAAGGTAGAGATACTGAGAGTTCCGCTGGATATTTGAGTGGCTAGAACACAGTCGACCCGCCCAAGACCTCGGAGATCAGCCCACGATACGAGTGAAGACGAGACCCCTGGTTGGGTGACAGATGCGACTCGGACGAAGCTATCCGCGAAAAAGCGTAGGACGTCAACACGAGTATCGTTGTTCAGTGTCGAAAAGGTATTCACGACATCGACGGAGAATGGGGACGTGGTTCGGGCTAAGGTGATGTTACCACTGAAAGCGATATCTGTCGTGATGGCGGTCGTCGGTGCGAGTAAGGTGGGACCCGAGCTGCGTAGCATCTGGAATTGGAGATTCCCAGATAGATTTCGGCTGGCTACAAGCAGACTTGTCTTTCCGGTGTCTTCTGCGCCATAYGGTAGGAATGATGTCGTGTCGAGGTAAGGGATTGACTGGGCGACGTTTGCTAAAGGCCGGTCACCGCGGTATGAGAGTCGTCCATCTTTAGATTCAAGAAGGTCGATATTAACGACTGAACTGCCGCCTGAAAACCTCGATGACATCAAAAAGACGTCTTCAGCACTGTACGATTCCGTCAGCAAGGATTGTGCGAGSGTCTACTGGTTGCTTACTTGTCGCCGTTGAGATCTCCAACAACTACTTTKACTTTGTCAGCGGCTATCCCTGGAGGTCCATCAACAGGCGGAAGKGCCGTGAACTTGGAGGCATCGGACGTAAATTGTACGAAGCGGATTTGAGGCGAGCCAGATCTCAAGACTTGATATATGTACACGAGGCCAACGTGCCCAGTCCCCTACAGTGTTCCTTAAGCATGGAGGCAAGGAGTAGCAGAAATCAGACGAACTTCAAAATCACCGGCATAGAAGTTACCACCRATATATTCAGGCTTGAAGGTCATGCTGGGTTGTGCCTGGAAGCCATCCGGAGTGGACAGCAAGACGGTAAGAATATGCGAATCAAGAGTTTTTGTGATGTGCAGGAAGTCATTTCTCCCATCGCCGTTAAAATCGAGAGGAATGAGTTGTGTTGGATAAGCGATGCCAGTAAATGTTGTACTGGGGTTGGTCGAGATGATCCCATTATCWTTGGCTTCGTAGACYGCCAAATAAAGTTGTTGAACGCCGTTGACAAAGCGCTTCGACGCCACGACAATGTCACTTTTGCCTTTAGCRGCGACATCCATAGGGAAAACTTGTGCGGTGTTATCCTGTGGATTGAGGACGACGGGACTGGTGACCTTATCAAAGACCGTGGGGTTACCATCGATCCAGGAAAATCGTAATGGCCGGACAGTCGCGCCCTTCGCATCCTGCAAAGTGACCTGAAGCAAACGGCTGATTCCTGTGGAAGCCGCCTGGCCATACGTCAAGGTATGGGTATGGACCAGACTGCCTTGAACTTGGCAGGTGATGGAAGCCAAGCGCTTGTCAGTGGCGACCTTGCTGCCGCCAACGTATACGACGCGAACGTCAGGTCGATTAGCATACGAGAAGTCCACAGTTCGCTGGTGGGTTATTTTGAGATTATAGTTGCCTCCATAGGAGATACGAGAGACGTAGAAGGCACCCGTGTTGGTGTCGTTGGTGTAAGAATAGGTGATATAATTCGAAAAGCTATCTTTGTATTCTGTGGCGGCCCAGACACGGGTTGACGATTTGCCCTGTGCCTTGATATTGGAGTCCTGTCCAAGTCCTTGAGTAAAAGGGTAAGAAAGCGTCGAGATAAACCTACTGAAGAGGCACCATAGGTACGAACTGACCCATCCGGAAGGTACTCAATCCATGAGGAAGGATTGGCTGAGTTCGATCCTACGGCGACTACCTTAGACCACTGCTCGGCTTCAAACCGGTATTCGTTTCCACCGATGCTGACCAAACGCTGTCCATTGAGAATGAAACGGTCCTTTGCGTCGTAATTTATAGTTCCTACATGGAGGTGATGTTATCATTCAGCTCAAGTCATGGAAAGGAAAAGCTAACCGCGAAAGCCATCTTGCGCGATTGTCGCCGCAGCGCGTTCGACGAGTGATACACCCTTGAGAGACCATCCGGTCCCTACTGCAGAGGGCGAGTTGGAGGCGGAGTGGTATGAGAGCGAGAGATCCGGAACAGCATTGCCTGGCGGTACTTGGATGGGGACAGTCACAGTAAGAGAGCCGTTTGGGTCGACGTTGTGGTCAACTTTGAGAGTACCGACAATTTGTTGAGACATTATGAGACAACTACTTCATACTTGCGAAAACAGATGGCTTTATATACCTGGGAGATGGCATGATCCCCATACTGTGATGCTGACCCTGGTGGAGTACAGTCCAAGATCATATTCTAAAGAAGAGGGTAATAGATAACAATAGCCAGTGGAACGGCAAGTTGGACGCTTCGTGAAAAGGTTTGGACGAGATGGTGAAAGTTCTGTGAAGAACGAACTTGGTGCGTTGGAACCGTGGGAGCCGAATTCAATTGCTACTAGGAGCGAATAACAGGGGCAAGGAAAACCGAAAAGAAACCACCATCTAAGTACCATGGGATGTGCCGTTATGTGGTCTCGAATGTGCTGCATTCCAGAAGTATCGCTTGCACTTACCGGAGCTTACCCCATTCTCCACTTTCTGTAGGCTTGCCAGAGTAAAACCTCGACGGCGGAGATCGATCTGCCAGTGTCAGTTCTCAGATACCAAGGGAGAAAGAGTGCTCCTATTATGCTTTAGCTCTGACATGGACATTCTACGTAGGCTCTCTCGAGCTCAATGTTGATGTCATTGTCCTGATGATCATGTCCCAGCTTCGGTGTGCGTCACAAGTTCAGTCCTTCGTACCTGTCAATCCTCATTGTGAGCTTCTCGCTCCCAGCTTCGGGCGATTAGAACTTACCACCGATCGGGTACACCCTCTATTCGCATCACCATCGGCTACTTCATAATGATTTCATCTCATTCATTCCACGAAACTGCCATCGAAAAAGCTCGGTTCTCAGGTGACGAACATCCTTAACTGTATTACGCTAAGTTGAGGTGAAGACCAAACAGCAACACGAACCTTATTCGCATTTCACATCTTGACGAATATAAGTGCTGGATATCTGGATACTAGGGGTTACTCAGGAGACGGGAGGACCTCGTGAACTCGGCAAGGATACCATCTCATGACGCACGAAAACACCCCAACAGAGCTCTCCTCAGACAGTCCTTTCAGCTAAGGCCTCAATCCTCGAGACCATCCAAGTACACTTCCTTCCCAGTACTTGAGCATGGATGACGACAGCGTGCACATGAATGAGCTTTGTCTTTCACACGGCTACTGTCCTCTCTGACCTTGTGTCAGTTTCTCACCAACGTCGCTCTGACCAGGATGGCGGATACTGGAAGGACATACCATTCAAAGTGTACCGGCGCAGCCCATGACACCGTTGGTGCGCACAGCAAGGAGTCAGGGATTACTCTCTTCGGGGGCTGCTTTTGTCCCTTTGTACAGCGAGTTTGGGCGGCCTTCGAGTTTCTTGGGATCCCTTACCGTGTATGCATATCCACCTCCTGCCTTAGCTGTTGGGTGCTGATAACCCCCACAGTACTGTAAGTCGATGATATCCCAAACGCTGGCACCGCTGATCGAACTAGATGAGGTCGATCCATACAAGAAACCGAAAGAATTGCTTGAAGTGTCCCCAAAAGGTCTGGTCCCAGGGCTAAAATTGCACGACTACCTGCCACCCAGATCCTTGAATGAAAGTACCGTTATCCTCGAATACTTGGAACTGTGAGATATCCGTGATCCTGGCAGGTTGTCTCTGGTATCTCACTTGCTTATGCTCAAGCCTGGCCTCGAATACTACCAAACGAAGCCTTCTCCCACCCCCAACCAATCCCTGTAAGCTCTACGCTTTATTTCTGGGTCTGAATCACAACTTAATTACTCGTATCCGCTTAGATGCTGTCGCTTTGGTCCGCCTTCAAGCCGACCATGTCAATCGAGTTCTCGTTCCTGCCTTCTATCGATATCTTCAAGCTCAAGACGAAAATGCCCAGATCCAAGGTGGGAAAGAGTATCACGCTGCGATTGAACACCTGGTCGCTCTGTTAGAGCGCACAGAAGCCGAGATCGTTTCCACGGGGGGAGCTTCTGGTGAAGGCGAAGTTCGTGCTGCGAAAGCGGGGCTTGGGCTTTACTTCGAGGGTGGTGATTTGGGCTGGATCGATGTCATGGCCGGTCCTTGTGAGTCGATCTCTTATCAGAGTTATGCTCAAGCCCCAATAATCGCTTTCACAGGGCTCTTTCGTTCTACGAATGTTCTCAAGCACTATAGAGGCTTCGTCGTTCCCGAAGGCCCCAAGTTTAGTGCCTGGCTAGAACGGCTATTCAATCATCCATCATTCAAAGCTACTTGTAGTGACGAACAGCTTTATCTGGATAGCTACGAGCGGTATGCAACTGAACTTCTCTCCCTTATTGAACAGATGCTAATTCTGATGGACGTTTGCAGGTACGCTTTCAATCGACCCAACACTAGTCAAGTGGCAAACGCTATCAACTCCGGACGTGGGCTGCCTTGATATAGGCTCTCATTCCATGACCCTCATCTTATAGTTTATCTCGTGGAAAGAGCGAATAAACCCTATCCCTATGACTCAGTGAAATGTACTCCAAAATGTAGCATTCAGAGAGCACCTGAGCGTGAGACGGCTCCACATGATCTAGTGGACTGTTCTCTAAAGAATGCTGTCTCTGAATCGAATAGAAGCAATCCAGTCAATTTTAACTTCGAATATCGCTCGAGATTCTCCAGCTGTGGGCGAAGTCGCTTTCCAAATCTTCAGAGTCAGTAGAATCAGTACACTACAAGAATACTTCGAATAACTGCTATTTAGGTTAAGAAAACTCGTACTGCCCGGCGCAGGTAGGGCTTCGAATTCAAGTTTTCATGCTCGAGGGGTCTAATCAGGAGCGTCAGGGATCCTTCTATATCTCAGGGGCATCGACCTGGCCAATGGAAAGCATGGTTAAGTCGAAATTCACGTTTTCCGAAGGTATTCCGTATTACTCAACACCCATGATACAGTAAAAAGTATGATCCAAAAGTCCAACACTCCAATATTACAGTATTATTATTGACTTCGTCCGGGAAAACAATCCGCAGCCTTTCAGTTCCCTCGGCTTACTGTTGTCCAATACTCATCAAACTGCCAACAAACGTCATGATCTACGAGGAAGGGTGAGCGATCATGTGAGGCTCATCGTATCTTTCATATACTCACAAGCCGAGAGCGGACATCAACGATATCTTCGGGAACCAAGAAGATCAATGCGCCGGCCTTACGTGCGATAGAGATGGCCAATTTGGCTATATAATATTGAAGATTTAGCGATAGGCGTGTACTATGAGGATTGACCACAAACCGTTTTGGCGGCGGTCTTCATAGTCTCCTGACTCCGAGACGCTGATGATGAGGGTGGGATCAACGATACCCGGCCTGATGGCTTCCAGCAGGTCAAGGAAGAAGAGACCAGTCGTGATTGAGGGGTCTTTGAATGATCTGATCGTTTTGGCGGTCGGCTTGGCCTTCTGGACGGTGGTATTTGCCCATCTGAGGATATCTTGGTCGCTGATGGGTCGACCGGCGCCGGACTTGGATAGGGAGGTTAGGGTCTTGGTGATATTCATTCTGGCAGAACCCGTTCAGCGACTTCTCTAATCGAATGTATGTAACACTAACCTCATCAATTGCCAGACAAGCCCAAGGACAAGAGTTCTTGAACCATCCACGATATCAGCTCCTTGGATCCCCACGAGATGCATCCCATTCTGTTTGCCAAGTTCAACGGCATAATTCGTGTTCTCCACCTGCTTAAAGCGAGAGAGGGTACTCTGATTGGGTGTCACGCCGATATCCTCTTCTTCCTCTCCCTCAGCATAAACAGGCGCTCGCGCACCTTCCTTTGGCTTTGACACCCGGCGCCAGATAACGCTTCCAGGAAAGATCTTGTCAAAGGCCTGGAGAATGACGAGGCCATCCCTGAGATCTTGGAACAGGTTGAAAACGCCAGGCTCGACACCGAGTGAATTCAACCAAAGCGTGAATACACGCGCTTCACGTTCACCCTCAGCATCGAAGTCCTCGACTACGCCGTAATCCTTCGCCTCTTGCTCGTCGAGGGGTTCAAGACCAGGATGAGTGTTGAAAAGGTTTGCAACGAACGCGAGATTCAGGCGCGGATTGCCACCCACCAAAGATGACGGGGTGAGGTACTTTCTGCAGCCAATCCTATCAGCATTTTGTAACACTTCCTCCGCTCGTTGACGAAGATCCCGAGTTTGCAGGGGAGCGCGAGAGCATTGGTCTGGTTTAAGTTGATTGAGGAGGACCGTGTAGTTTTCACCGTCAGAAACGTCTTTGCTGAAGTTATTGACGCGGCGATTCCATCCTGCTGCCTTCAGGTGGTAGTTGAACCAACGGAGCAGGATTTGATCCGGTGTTAAGCGAAGGAGATCGTCAACCGTTTCCCCCTCTTCACAGAGGCGGTAGAGTTCAGGATGGAGTTTGATGTCGACTTGGGCTAGCAAACCGCGTCGGATCACCTGCCAAATCAGGCCAAGGATAAGATGTTCTCGCCCTTCTGCGATATCGGACGATCCGATGTTGACAACTGAGCATCCGATAGCCTTGGCCGAAGCGATGACGATATTGTTATTTTCGGTGATCTGGAAGGCGTTGAGAGCCTTGCGGCCTTGGGGTTTGTTGAGGACACGCATATCAATGGTGTCGGGGACAGAGTCGTTGATCAATTTACAAAGGATAAGGCCATCCTTGCACTCGTCAAAAAGCTGCATCGTGTCGGTGGGGATGGGGTATCGGGATGCGAGTTCGGGGTCACTTTCGATCACCTATGGATGTTGGAATGAGGTCCCCCGATATCCAAACCACGCTGGGAGTTCACATACCAGGTTGATGTGGTTTGTAAATTCACTCCGTTCGTCTTCATTTATCGTGTGGCTAACGTTTGCATTGGATCCTTGAACTCTGACTTTCCCGGCCTTGCTACTGATTGACGATTGGGCCTGGCTCCTCATCTTGACGTTCAACTGATCATACAAGGGCGCATCAGTAGCTACCAAGTCGTTGGATGCACAGACGTACATACCTCGACCCAGTCCTCGAGTTCTACTTTGCCGCTGGCGTCGACGCTGACATGCTTGAGGGTTTCTCTGGCAACATCGTAAGACTGGCCGCTAGATTGGATCGCTTGGAGCACAGCGGTCTTGTCAATTCTTCCAGGCGTATCTGTTCGAATTGCGCTAAGGCCTGGATCAGGTTCTTGTGCACGTAAAATGTGAAAGGGTAGCGAACTTGAACCGATTGATGAGATCGAACATTTCATCGCGAGTAACTTCAGGGTATTTTCGTTGCAGCTTGAGAGCCTCCATGACGGCGAGTGGTAAAGAGAGAGTGTCGGAAAAATATTGCTTAATTTATAATGCGACCACGACTGCGCCGCCAACTGCGCGCGAGGAATCAGAAGAAGATAGGTTGCTGTTTCCGAAGGCGATGAAGGCGATGACGACAATAATATTATCGCTACCGATGGTGACTTTCTCACGACCTGTCCTGTGGACAAGTCAGGCAGTCTTGGGCCATCGCCAAGCCCAAACGCCTTGAAAGCTTGAAATGCCACCACGCTCACCTCGCAAACGACCTGTCCCAACAGCCATTTCCGACGATGAACCTGACTCCGGAGGTTCCTCCAGCTCAGAATCGGACCCTAGAAAAGGACAATCGGACCAACAACAGTTTATCGTGCAAACCAATTTCGACTCTTACTTTTCTCACATCGCCGCGCGTTCCCAAACATCGAATACCGTGTTTTCTACCCAAATACCTCCGTTAAGTGCCGAAGAATACGCTGAAGCCATAAAGCCCGTATTATCAAGGCCGCAGAGATTCCAGTCAAGCATTTGCACGGATGAATCGAAGCGAGCTTTGTTCTCAAGATTTATGAGAGAACTGGATGAAGGGTTCAACTTGCTATTCCATGGATTTGGATCCAAACGACAATACTTGAATCAATTTGCTACCGAACGCTGCGCGAAGCGTGGACACGTCGTCGTTGCCAATGGCTTTCATCCCGGGTTTGGGTTGAGGGACCTGGTCGCGTCGTTCGGCAGCCTACCAGGTTTCTCGGATGCCGAAATATCCACTGGTTCTTTGGACGAGCGTATACAATCCATACACAAGCATTTTCTCGCGAGCAAACGTCATCTTTACCTCATTGTCCATAATATCGATGGCCCTTTCTTCCGGACTACCAAGGCGAAATCTGTCTTATCTATGTGGGCGATGAATCCTCACATTCACCTCGTCGCGTCTATTGATCACATAAACGCTCCACTCCTGTTCTCGACATCGGAAATTTCTGCGAGGAAACACTCTTCGGACGGACAGTCTAATCAATCGCGAGGCTACGCGTGGCTCTGGCACGACTTGACAACTCTGTTACCTTATGACTTCGAATTGTCTTACGCCGATCGCTCTTCTATTCGCGGTGCTCACGGTCTCAAAGCAAAAGACATCGCAGCTCAAGGCCCAGGTGCAGCCATGACCGAAACGGCCGCTCTGCACATACTGGCTTCGGTAACTCAGAAGGCGAAGAAACTCTTCAAGCTGATGGGAGACCGTCAAGTCGAAGGCTCTTCCGAGGCCGGAACGGGCCCCCAAGAATTGGCAATCGAATACGACGCACTATTCAACTTGGCCAGAGACAATTTTGTCGCTACGAGCGACGCGGCTATGCGTTCCGTGCTCGGAGAATTCAAGGATCACGGTTTGGTGCTGACTGCGCAGAGTGGGACGGCTGGAGGTCAAGCGCTGTGGATACCACTTCGGAAGGAGAGATTGAACACGATATTGGCCTCACTGGACGTGGCCTAAAATTGATACAACATGGGATGCACTGAATATGACACGGTTACAACGCCCTCAGGCGTGTAAATAAACTGATAAATACAAAAATCCCTCCTGCTGCTTGAAGGATCAACTCGAGAACGAATATGCGGGCGTCAATGTCCCAGCTCTGTGCGATGTGTAATGGTAAGCTCTCCGTCGTTATCCACGGCCATCAGTTTGGAGACTTACGATGATGACAGATGCTAGCGCAAAGCAGCCTAGGCGATAACGCAGTAGGCGCCGCCACCGGAGCCACTGCCCTCCTCATTGATGGGGGTCTGCTCAACGGTGTCCTCAACCTTGGACACGGTGGCGGAGAAGAAGTTGGTGATAGTGGCGAACGAGTCCATTGATGGAAGAGGATGAGTTTAGAAGAAAGCTCGAAGTTCGCTGGTGGGCTGGGTAGGTAGGTGACTGTTAACCTGGAGTCGACCGACAACTCAACAACCTCATATTTATACCCAGTGGCTCCACGGAAATGCCACCAATACGGCTGGTCGGTCACGAATATAATGCATGTTAAACCGACCGCCAAGTCGAATGGTCCATGAGCACAGTTAGACAATAAGGCCCACGGGCTTGTGGGAGTAGGTCAAGAAAACAATAAGGTAGACTGTCGATCGTTTAGTCTTGTCTGCAAACCCTAATATGTTCCTGATCTTCACTACCACAGATCTCAATCCGCCACCGTCCCTTGTTGTGGAGTAAACCTTGATGTCATTGCTTAGGGGAAAGTCAAGTAGGCCGCCGACGCAGCCTTCCTCAAAACATATCTCGCGTAAATCGGTTCTCCTCTTATTGTTTTCGATGCTGAATGTGTATGCGTGTTTTACCCTACAGACTACTGTACTAAACCCGATTGAATGACTATACGCCAGGTCAACGCGTCTAAACCCCGGCTTTAGGCTCCGTTCTGTCCTGACCCGACGCTTTTGCACTTGCCGTTGTTCACATACACATTTTCTGGTGAATAACAGGAAACCAACAATGCATATCAGAGTCGGACGTGTTCGCTTTCTCTCTCTATCCAGGCCTTCGTATTATTAGCACAACAGAACTCTCCTATCCGTGCAACCGGAGAACGCCCCCATATATGAGCGACGCATGTTTGACTTCTTCTATTGTCTCCCGTATTGTCTTCCGGTGTCTCAAACTCCTTATCCAAATTGCTCCATCCGATCGAGGTCACCGTATTGGTTGGTCGCGTCCGAGAAGTCCTTCCGCTCCAGGGTTTGATCCCCTACGGCAATCGCAGTGGAATCTTCGCCAGCCTGAGCTGCAGTTTGACTTTCAATCCTCGTAGTCAATTACAAGCAGGCCTTTGTAGACGCACTGCTGCCCTGCGAAGTCCGGAGACTTTTGATACACTATTGGACACCATGAATACGTCTTGCAGACGGTGGGGTGCATGCACAGAGGTATGAGCCCTTATTCTCTACATATCACCACGCGTAACCATCCATAATCTCAAGGTGAACCAGCATTCTCAGTCGACTTTAAGTGGCCTGAGCTCCTGTCTTGGAGTTCTTGTCTCTCTCTCTCTCTTTCGATCAAAAAGCATCAGAGAACGAGGATCAACGCTCGAAGGCGCGTAACATTATCAAGCACAGATCAAACTACAACGATGGTACAACAGGCTTCATCGGTAAATACAGAAAACGAATAACACAACGGGGGAAACGAAGGCACGAAGAATAATATTATGGTTATAAGGGCTGATCCTAAAAGATCTGGTGAGCTCCCACTCGAAATGTGCTGGCAATATTTGACCCACGTTTACGTGTGACGATCAGAGCGGATGCTAGAGCTTGAATCCGCTTAAGCAATGACGCAGTATGCGCCTCCGCCAGAGCCGCTGCCCTCTTCGTTGATGGGGGGCTGAGCGACGGTGGTGTCCTCAACGTTGGAGGTGGCGGTGAAGAAGTTGGTGATAGCGGTGAAAGCGTCCATTACTGGATGGTGAGGATGACTTTGAGCAAAGTAGGTTTCGTAGGGGCTGAGTGCTTCTGGGATAGGTGCGTTGGTGAACCTGCATGCTCTGAGCAATGACGACTGGTATTTATACCTTTCCCCCAGGCCACTGTTCCAGTCCAAGACCAAAAATTCGCGATCATCCTATTGCTGTTTTTCCACCGGGCCATTCTTTGGAATGGAAGAGAGTAACAATAAAGGCTGAAGAAAACAATAACGACGACCAAACGACGCCTATCATATTCCTGCTCTTCAATACCTTCTACGCCTAATAGTCCGGGTTCCTGGTCCAGCGACCAGACGGTCAGATCCTATGTCTTTCTTCGAAGATCGGGTGGAATTTAGGAATAGGTCCGAGAACAATAATATGAACGATCCTACGCCATGCCCTCTCGGTGAGTCCCAAGCCCCTTTCATCCTTCTTGAACTAACAAGTGCGAAAGCACTCGTTTGAGGATCCACATCCGAACTCATTGGTTGTAGGTCCCATCATATCGCGTTCCTGGCTGTGATCTCCCTGACCCTACTGCTTCTAAGTTCCCAATTGGCCACCCACAAGCACGGACAGGAACTGCTTTCCGTTCAAAATGAGACTGGTGTTTCTCCCTCTGCAATGCGATAAAGCATATCACTCGCTTTGGTTTATCTTCTACACAATAGACACGCCGCCGCCATTGTTTGGCGTTGACTCTTGGCTCTCAAAGCTCTTCGCTAGCCTTAGGCTCGTAACCAGCGCTTCTTTTTTGAACTCAGCAAAGCTTCGTAAGAAGCGGCTGGTACGAAACGACACCGTTTTGGCAGGGTCACGCTTTTGTGACAACGGACTTAGAATTTTCAACAAATTGTCTTCTGCGCGTATCCTAATACACCATGAATTCACTTATATACCCTCATCTTCTGAGCACGTAGACTCTCCAGAATCTGATACTGAGCTATAATGGTCAGAATCGGACTCGGATTCGGCCTCGGAAGGTTCTGAATCTTCACCAACCATTGGTTCCGGTTCGTCACCATAGTACTCGAGCGCGATGTCCCCAACATCAAGGCCACCATTATCCTCATCACTCTCTGCTTCAGAAACTTGCCCGTCATCAGATGCAGTCTCACTGAATTCCGAGTCAGTATCTGACCCATAATTGACTTCTTCAGCAACCGAGATAGCTTGGCTTTGAGCGGCCACGGAAGTCATTTGGCGTCGCTGCTGAAGACGTGTAAAGGTGTTGTTATACTCCTTGAGCGGACTTGATGTACCATTTGTCAGCTGCTGGAGGCCCGCAGTGATGACATCCTTGACAGGGCCATCATCGTCGTCGAGTATGCGGCCCTTCTGAAAGTTGTAGACGTTGTGGGTGGAGAGACTGGACATGAGAGTCCGGATATCCACAGATAGATCAGGGGACTTATGGCGAATACCCTGCCAGGATCCTAGGGAACTTTTGATACTTGATACCAGCTTGCGAAGAAGACTGACACAAGGAGATATCATGGCTAGCCAATCCCACGATGCGATATTGCCATGGGCGATGTAGAAGTCCTACCAGTCATGTCAGTGATGCAGATGAAGCTGAAGGTGACCAGTCAGACCAACAAACCTTATGCCAGTAATTATAGTGCTCCTGTGCGAGGTCTACCTCAACAAAACCATCTTTGTGGCCAGTTGGATTCACCAGACAGTTATTGACAATGATTTTCCTAAAATGTGTTCAACCATCAATGTTCGGGGGCAATTCAAGAAACGTTACGCAACCTGAGTCGATTTGGAAGAACACCATATACTGTGTGAATGATGTGAAGCATTTCGTGGGCATACTTACTTCGTCCGTTGCCACGGAAACTTAAGCACCAGGTTTTCAGGACCTGGCGCACTCTCCCCATGTCGCCCCACTTGATTGAGTGAGTAAACTCAAACGATATGAGGGCGTCTCGCATGAAGAGGATGCCATTTTCAAGGACCATGTCGCCGTCACGGTCGGATTCAGGGGAATGGCTTCGGCGTTGGCATAGTTGATGGACAAGTCGAGCATCGGCATAGCGATCATAAATAGCCTCGGCATGAGTATATAACTCGTCCCAAGATTTGAGTGTTCGGCCACAATCCTCGAGTGTTGACTTCTCAGAAACTAAGAGAAGGCAGTGAAGCACTCGCGCGTATAAGGATAGAAATATAATATCACGGCACGTTCGAAAGGGGGGAAGTGAGGTGAGAGTGATTGGATGTCGAAAGGTTAGCGTGTTGTGGAACCAAAGGCTGCCAGGATTACGTATCCCTGTATTTGGCTTTCCCCAGTGATTCAGTAGAGTGCCCTGGGTATCCGCCATCTTGGTGTGAAATAGACCAGGCATCCATACTCCCCAGCCAAAGCTTGCAAAGCCGCCTTCATGGCCTGCACGGATATTGGCAGCTGATCGTAGTCGCGAGATTGAGAGTTGATCCCCAGCAAATATCTTGACAGCGGTATTAAAATGGGTGGTCTCCTCGAGCTTGAGTTCGGCAGCTATTGTGTTGATGACATCGACATTCCCACTAATCGTCGACTCATCTATCTCCATGGCGGGAAGCGGGAACATCTCAGTTGAATGCGGCTCAATCCTCTCACCCGTCTTTGGTTGATGTTCTTCCAAGTCGGCTTTGAAGCGTTGAAAAGGTTCGCCACCGTGAGAGATGATAATTCGAAGGATACTGTGGATAAGACATTGACGGAAGAGAGAAGCTTCGTCCGGACTATGAAGAATGTCGGTGATCAAAAGAGGACCTGCCGCATTGTAGGCTGCATTGAAGTCGGATAACTGCATATCACGGATGTCAGCCTGCCACAGCGGCCATATCGTAGCACATGTCCCATTTTCAAGGGAGTCAGTGCGACCCAGAGCTTGCTCAGCTGCCCGAAACATAATGTTGATGTTATCATAGACAACCGCAAAGGTTCCTGTAGCCGCGATTCTTCTTGCAGCCTCGCGCATTGAAGCAGATAGCGAGCGAAGGGTCCCTGCTCTAGTGTACTGTTCGGTGGTATCTGAAGAGTCACCGTTCGGGGTAGCGCCAGTACTCTTTTTGCGGCGTTCCTTAGCCACAATGCTGGTGTAGCTTTCAGAGATGCCGAGGTGTGAGAGAACCGATATTGGCTGACGTTCGGTTCCAGTAGCATAAAGATAAAGTCCAAGGAGCTTGCGCGATAAGTTGTTGTGGGTACTATGCTCTCCGAGTAGCTGAAGCATCGTAGATGTGACAATCTAAAAGGTAATAATAAGGGATAGAGGAGGACAGAGTTACCAAAGGACTCACCGTTGCTTTTCGTGCGCTACGCGTCGGTGTTGGCGCCAAGATGTGCTTCGAAGAACTTGCAAATGTGGTGAGAAGGCGAGATGTGATGGATGCAGCCTTGGAGAGATACAAGCCGAGGGAAGTTAGATTGAAGCGACTGATAAAGCTGCCGTCGATGGCTAGGTGAGAGGTGCGTAGATACCCCGAATTGGTGACCCTCTTCGCCTCCTTACGAATTTTCCCTCCAACATGCTTGACACACCACTCCTCGACCTCAGCTCGTGCAGTGCGGCTGTTCTTCTTTGATACCCAAGTGTCGAGAATATGAGAGGCCGATCCTTTGAATTTGAAGAAGCCGTCCCACCGAATAGTACCTTGCTTGTTTGCGGGCTCGAAAACATAGTTCATGAGATCCCGAAAGGTGAGATCATTCTCGGAAAGCAAGGCTAAGACCTGGTCCAGAACACCTCGCTTGTGCTGATCAATGGCTTGGGATGATGAGGCTTTGGATAGAGCCATCGTCTGGACACGCTTTTTCTGTCCTTTGGCGCGAGATTTCAGGGTTCGTTCCTCTCGTGTGCCAACAATGGGGCTACTGCGGATAAGCCCATCACTCGAAGGAGGTAGCGTAAGATCAACGAGACTGGGAAACCTCAGTCGCTGGGGGCTNGGGAGGCGGGGTCGCTTCCCAGTCCACAGGAGATAATGTACGCCCCTGAAAAAAAGGAGCAGTGTTCGTATTGTCGTTATCGTCGTCTGGCGGCATGAAGTATAAGATGGGAATGTTGTCCTCGGTGTAGGCTCCACCTTCGTCCTCATCCTCACGGTGAGGACTGGAGCTGGCAGTGGGGATTTCGTCCATGGAGGGAGAGCAGGAACCTTGAAAGTTGTCTCGTTAGCACATGATTTGAATTTGAAAAAGGATTATTGCTTACTCTCTGACTTCAAGGCGACTACGAAGATAAAGCAATCTTCAGTGTGCCCGGGGCTCTAATGGCTCCATCACTCAGTCAAGACACGTCCAAACGTCGACGCCTCCCAGAAATCAAGAAGATANGCCGAAGAAAGCCCCTATTGGCAAAGGACCTTGAAGGACTGCCCGAGCGCATTCGAGAGCAGTTTGGATGGCCGGGACCTCTCCATGACTTTCAATGGGATGCTATTGAAGCACAATTGAAGTGCCGTGACGTCCTGGTGCACGCGGGGACCGGATTTGGGAAGACCGCCATCGCTGCAGGGCCGCACGTCCACGCAAAAACAAAAGGATGGGTGAGCATTATGGTCTCACCACTGCTAGCACTACAGCAAGAGCAGGTGAGTCATAACTTTATATACGCCGCCACCAAGTTCTTATCTAGGCAGGTTGAGACGTTCGAACACGAGTTCAAACTGAAGGCATTGGCGGTGAATAGCAATAACGGTGGCTTGAGTGTCGAAGCCGTAAAGGTAGGCTTGACACCAGACTCACCTAACAAATAATCCACTAATTCAACGGTTAGAAAATTCTTTCCCGCGAGTATCAAATCATCTTGATCTCACCTGAGATGCTGGTGGCGCGACGATTTGTTCGTGACGTTCTTCGTAACCCAGAATTTGCATCGCATGTCTTCTCAGTTGTAGTCGACGAAGCCCACGTCGTATCACACTGGGGTGCAATGTTCCGAAAGCAATATGGGCGGCTCGGGATGATTCGGCCATTCCTCCCCTCGGCCTCATGGGTTGCGTTATCCGCAACTCTACCTGCCCGCGTCCGAGAGGATGTTTTAAAGAAATTGCAATTCAGCCGCGATGACTACACAAGAATTGATATAGGAAATGACCGCCCGAATGTCTTGTTGGTAGTTCGGAGCATTGAGCATCCAATGAACACCTTCGCCGATATGGATTTCGTGGTACCTCAAGGGGTGCGCGAGCCTAGGGACATTCCGAAGACGTTCGTGTACGCCGACAACGTCTCCATCTCACCTGATATTAAAGACCACCTGGATACCTTACTGCCCGAAACAATGCGCGGTGCAGGCTATATTCGACCTTTCAGCACTGCCTTCTCGTCGGAATACCGCAAAGAAGTCATGACCCTTTTCAAGAGGGGCGATGTGCGCATCTTGATATGTACGGATGCTGCCGGAATGGTAAGTATGATTCACTTAAAATGAAACATTGGATCCACTGATCTGAACTTACTAGGGATGCAATATCCCAGACATTGATGTGGTCGTTCAGTGGAAGCTCCCTGACAAGCTCTCGACATTTGTCCAGCGCGCCGGCCGTGCCGCTCGTAAGAAAGAAAGGGTAGGTCTTGCTGTGCTGCTTGTTGAGCCGACAGCATATGCCATTAACATCGATGCGTTGCGAGAGGCAAAGGAAGGGGAGAAGAAAAGTGTAGGGGGTCGGGGTCAGAGNAAAAAAGGCAAAGCGGCCATCGCAGGGGAAGCCTGAGGCGGTCATATGTGGATTGAAGCGTGGGGGCTGTAGCAAGGCTCATGATAAGATTCTGGTTAAACGTCAGCTTGAGGTGAATGCTAACGATGATGACGAAGGCCTACTTGTGTTCGTGCAGACGACTGGGTGCCGTCGTAATGTATTGACAAGGGTATACGGCAATAAAAAACCTAGTAAGTGGCCTGCCGCCTACCTGTTTACCAGCTAAAAAAGCCATGGATAGCCCCGAGTGTACCATGCTGTGACCTCTGCAACATTGACTTGCTCGATCGAACACGCCCTGGAAAAAGGCCTGCGTCCAGCCGTCAGCTCAAAGTCAAAAGCGGACTACCACACGAACCGGCAAGAAACCCACTTGAAGCATTCCGGGTGATGGTGGTGGAGCGAGATTTCCCTATGTCGTTATTTTCAGGCGACGCCATCTTAAAAGACGAAACAATCGACTTACTGATTTCCGTGGGACCGATTGCTTCAATCCGAGAGTTGGAGCGGCTTGTAGGACCCCAATGGCTATGGTTTGAAAGGTACGGGGAGGAACTATTTGCAGTTCTCCAAGGATTGTCGCTTCCGCCAATGCAAGCCAAACCAGCGAAACCAAGAGGCACAAAAAGGCGAGTGGATGAGGAAGAACGGGTTGGAGAACGGCCAGCAGGAAAGGCCTCAAAGCCCACGAAGCCTAAAGCTGCGAAAAATGCGCCAGCTAACGTCCCACTGGCGTCGCCGGAAATTGCTACTACACAAACCACGGGTTAGTACAACCGTCACGCTCCCACACCACCACTACTCACTGATTCATGTCAGCCTCCTCGCAGCCCGTTCTTCCGTTCAACCCATACCGACACTTGGTTCAAATGCCTGCCTCTGCAGCGCAATTCGCATACATACCCAGGCCAAATTACGCGACGGTTGGCGGCCTCTTCCCGCAGACTAGTGCTTCAAGTTCCATTTCTAAGCCAAATGAGGGCGGTTTAAAAGAGTAGAATATGATATTAATGTGTTAATGAACAATAGATGGCATCTAGACAACATTTCGCGCAGAAAACGGAGGGTGGAGGGGAGAGAGGACGATGCGGTGGTAATGCGGTCGTCGAGAAACGCTGAATTTGACTAAGTCCGGCGTCACATTTTGGTCACCTGCCAAAAACGCGTCCGATTTTCCCAGTCGTTGGACAGCGAGTTTGCCTTTCATTCTCCGACGCCCCAAACAWCACCAAGCAAACTCGCGTGGCCAACGACTGGTGACGAGTCTAGGGCAAATCCACTGCGAAACTTGTCCGTTTGTCCTTGTTGTGGCGCCCCGCCAAATGTCCTCTTCGCCGCGGCTTCAAGTTTCTAGCTTTCCACACTCATATATAGGTCTCACTACATAGGGAGAAAATGCTTGAAATCACAATATCCATGGATTGCTCGGTGTAGAAGTTTTACAAGAATGCGTAGTTCGGAGATACTCACCGTTTCTCAATGCCTGAATTTTTCCCAGACGCTTTCAATCGTACATTCCCTAGATAAACCTGCTATGAGTATTTCTTCTCTATAACATGAGACCTAAATACGAGTGTGGAAGGCTAAAAACTTGAATTGGTTTTCCGGAAATGTGACGGTTTGTGACGTTCAGTGGGTGAAGAATGCTGTGTGACGGGTCGTGACGAAGCTCCTGAAACCCCTGTTAAACCCGTTTTTCGACGCCTATTCAGTATCCATCCAAGATTTAACACTCCAAACATCACTAGACCCAATGAATAGTGCTATGAATACATTCCTCTGCTATATGAGGGGGAAGCAAGCAGAGAGAACGCTAGACCACGAAATATTTGCCGAGGACGCGAATCTGGGCGCTAAGGGCTTTGTCAGCCGCCATTTCCTTTGGTGGATTTGCCCCTCACCAATTGTCGCCATTCATTGAGACGGGGAAATGGATGGAGCGAACTCGGTCGGGACGAGCGAAAGCTGCCTTTATCAGCAGGTAGTCCGGCGCATCAGGCTTGAATGATCGACCAGGCCAAAGCAGCGCGAACGATAAGTGCAGCGATGCATCCTTTGCCCTCCGCAAACACTCGTGCGCCCATGTATATGAGCCTCCAAAGGTCGATGCCCAGAGCAACGGGTTTGCCAGGGCTACTTCACGCCAGGAAGAACATACGTGTGTAATCTGCGGAATCCACCGACCACATCCTTTATACGGCATCTTCGCATCAAATAGTGGATGGTCAAGGAGAGGTGGCCGCGATCCGGATTGCCATTGAACCTCTTGAAAAATCTTCGAGAGAATTTCTGCAGGCAACTTGGTCGCTGCGCTACAGCTCTGAACCGGACGAGGTGTTTCGCTGGAACTAGCAGGCGCAGGAGCCGTTTTCTGAGGCTCATTAGAAGTTGAACGCATTCCTGTGGGGAAAAGATGTTGAGTTCAGAACTTTCAAGGGTCACTGGTCAGATTCCAAACCTTCGGGAGCAATTTGGTTGTTTGCAACCTCCCCTCAACGTCCTCCAGCCTTTTCGAGTCCCCCGCCTTCGAAAATGCGTCGCAAGTGGTAACATTCCATATCTCAAGCCAGTTTTCATAGGGACAGATTCCATGAACATCTTGACGTCTTCTTCGCCATCATTTACTGCTTGGGTTACTCATATTCGCGTACTATAACGCATGGTCAACGTGTGGTGGAATGGGCTGACTGCTTCGCGTATTTCTTTCGGTGTCCCGTCCGTTCCGGTGATGGTTTCATTCCAAGGATCATGGCTGGGAACGTTTTTCGTTTTCCCTGGGACTGCTGATGAATAAATAAACTACCCGAGCCTCTTCTCAGGTAATTTTAACACCCCTGGCATCGTTTAAATACGCCTTCTCTTTCGTCGCCTCCCTGGCCCCAGTGTTCTGAGGTTAACGTATACGCTCAGAGTTGGCAACGTTTACCCCCCTAACTCCAGTTCCACTCTACACTTTTTACTCTCGGCCGATCCCAGATAACACTCGGTCCTACCCGGTGTAACGCCTTTTTTGATCTTCACGGCAGCGATTTCGCGATATGTTGCGTTCTCTTATACTGAGACCTTTTCCTCGTACCTCCCCCATCGCAAGACCCCTCCCAATCTCGTCGAGAATCCCATCGAATTTCAGGAAAATGGCGACGGCAGCTTCAGACTTTGTGAGTAGTTGGGTTTCAGTTGGTCTCAGTGCTTGAACTCATATGTTGAATTGCCTGGTTCTACTAGAACAAGATGCTCTATACGCCTCTGCCTGAGGCTGACCCGGAAGTGCAGAACATTGTGGACAAGGAAATATGGAGGCAGTACACGGGTCTCGAGTTGATCGCTTCTGAGGTACGTATGCCAACCAACTCCCCCTGGAAAGCTTGACGAACCACGATGTCTTAGAACTTGACCAGTCGCGCCACAATGGAGGCCAATGGTTCAATATTGACCAACAAGTACTCGGAAGGTCTCCCCAATGCCCGGTACTATGGTGGCAACGAATACATCGACGAACTCGAAATTCTTTGCCAAAAACGCGCTTTGGAGGCCTTCAACCTCGACCCAGCGAAATGGGGTGTCAATGTCCAACCCTACTCTGGTAGCGTAAGTCAACCCTCATCCTTACGGACCTTCACCCAGCTAATCTTTGGTTTTTCTAGACCGCCAAGTGAGCATGCCGTTGTTGAGGCCCCTGTGTCTAAATTTAAACTTTTTTTTTAGCTTTGCTGCTCTTACAGCCCTGATTCAACCACAGGACCGGTTGATGGGTCTCGGTCTTCCTGACGGTGGTCATCTTACCCATGGGTACTACGTGCGTCAATCGACAATCTCACAAAATTCTTACCCATTGAGAGACTGATCTTCCCACCTAGACTGCGAAGAAGAAGATGACCGCTTCTTCGATCTACTTCCAATCTCTTCCGTATGCCATCACGAAGGATACGCATCTTATTGATTATGCGGGGCTTAAGGAGCAGGCTCGTATCTTCAAGCCCAAGTTGATTATCTGTGGTGCTTCGGCGTACCCTCGTGACTGGGATTATGCGACGTTGAAGGAGACGGCGACCAAGGAGGGTGCTTGGTTAATGGCTGATATCGCACATACCTCTGGTTTGGTCGCTGCGCAAGAACTCAACAATCCCTTCGAGTACTGTGATGTTGTTACAACGACAACGTGAGTATTTCTCGTCCTACCCTTCGCTGTGGAGCGTGTTGCTGATTTTTCGATGAGGATAGTCACAAGACTCTTCGTGGTCCTCGTGCTGGTTTGATCTTCTTCCGCAAGGATCTTGAGAACGCCCGTGATCTCGAGAAGCGTGTCAACGATGCAGTGTTCCCAGCTTGCCAGGGTGGTCCTCACAACCATGTAAGAACGCCATCTCACGCTTCTCCCCCCTTCCGGTTCGACTCACCTTGTTTCTTCCCTGATCCTAGACCATTGCTGCTATCGCTGTTGCGTTGAAGCAAGTCGCTGACCCGGCTTTCAAGCAATACGCTAAGCAGGTCATCGCCAACGCTAAGACCCTCGGTCAATCCCTCATTGACTATGGGTATAAACTCCAAACTGGTGGAACGGATAATCATCTTGTCCTTTTGGATCTCCGTCCTCTCGGTCTTACCGGAAGTAAGGTTGAGAAGGTCTGTGACTTGATGGGTATCACGATCAACAGTGCGTCATCGTTCCTCTTGCTTCGTGTTTTTGGCCAAAGATACTCATATATATATATATGATGTTACTTCAGAGAACGCCGTTTCTGGCGATGCTTCCGCTCAAGTCCCAGGTGGTATCCGTCTCGGTACCTCCGCCTTGACATCGCGTAACATGGTCGAGGAAGACATCAAGCAAGTCGCTACATTCCTCCACCGCGCTATCCAGATTTCCCTCCTCCTGCAAAAGGAGGCTGGTTCGAAACTGTTGAAGGACTTCGTCCGTGTCGCCTCGACGCAGGTTGAAGGCAAGGAGGGTTTCGCTCAGGTTAAGCAGCTGAGGAGTGAGGTTACGGAGTTCGCCAGCAAGTGGCCGTTGCCTGGTGTTGAGACGAAGAACTTGAAGAAGCCGGAAGGTCTTCATGAGCCTTTCTAAGGTGTCTTGAAGAGGCGTGTATGGACTGGTTAGGCAGACCATCTTGGGTTTGAGTAAAAGATTCAACGATCATCTACGTATCATTCGGGACATTCAACATCGTTCCATGGCCTTTTTTGCTTGTATTTATAGCCTTACGAACACACATCCAATAGAAACCGTTTAAAAGTTCGAAGTTCCACCGTTCGTGGATGCTGTGTCTGTGGTTCGCCCCCTGATCATGCTCCTAAGCGGGATTTTCGTGGAATTTCATGGTCAACACTCTCTACCTGCGACATCCACCATGTCCCGCGTACAGATAAACAGGCCCTCAGTCTCCTCTGGAATTATGTCTACCGTTAAATTTCCTCGCTGCTGGGACACACCTACTACCAGTCTGAAATGTAACGCGGCGGCGAATTTACCTCCAGAAATCCTCTCAAAGATCTTCCAGGAAGTTCAGCTCCAATGCAGGCCTCGACCACCGTGCTCGGATGAGCGGGGACGCTTTGGAAAAACGCCATTTCTAGGGCTTTTTCAATGGATTCCGGAGGTTACACACGTTTGCTCGTCCTGGCGTGAAATCGCCCTTGCAAACCCGATGCTCTGGACATCAAACTTTGGAATGTCGCATAAATGGGCTCAGGGGTGCTTTCGGAGGGCTAAGGATGTACCATTCGACCTTTCTTTCGCCACGCCTTGGCCTCGCAGCTCGATACAGACAGTTTTCGCCCGACCTGACAAAATTCGCTCTATCCACCTCCCCGTCTCCAAAGATGACTACCAAACGGCGACGCAGCTCTTATGGGACATGTTGAACACGTCTTCTCTGCCTTCGCCCGTTACTCTTAGCCTGGCAGCTTCTTATGAGCCTTGGTGTCTGCCGGAGAACCTTCTGGACCCTCCTGTATGCGTTCCGAAACTCGAACGGCTTGTGTTGAACAACTGCACTCTTTATCTCAGGACTCCTCGGTTTCGCTTCCTCCGTGCCCTCGAGATTGAATTTGGATACGGCGATCGTGATCGCAACATGCTAGTCATTTTCGACATGATTGAATACCTGTCGAATCTTGAAGACGTGTGGTTGAAGAATGTTACGTATCAAGTCAACTACCGAGGCGGTGTCGATGCCCGCTCTTTCGTCAGGCGGAGGGGCTTGCGCACTTTCGTGTTTCCTCGTTTGCGTAGCCTGGAAATCCAAAACAACAGTGCGACACCCGTTTTCTACTTGAGCTGCGTCAGCGCGCCAGCGATCTCTCGAGTTGTCCTCTCAAACTGTGCTCTACACTATCCAACAGAAATCGAACCTCTTTATACGTTCGCTTCATTTAACTTCACCTCTCCGATGTGCGAGGACGCATATATCCACGACCTTGCTATCTCAAAGAAAGCGGCAGATGGAGATTTCTACCACGACGGATACTTAACGTTAGAACATAATCAATACCGTTCTAGTGACAACACGCTCGTCAAAACACTCCGTATTGATAGTATACAAGGTAATCACCTCGACAACCTCTGGACTGGCATCCCAAGTGGAGAGCTACGTAACTTCACCCTCTACTACGACGCCGGTCTTTCGAGCTTTACTCGTCCACGAGTGTCGCTTCCCAATATGATGTTTTCTCTGGTCAACATGGAGAAGCTCACCACTCTCAGTTTTCCATACCTGGTATTCATCGAATCGATTCCAACCTTCCTATCGGCGCGCAATGGTCCCGCATTCCCAGCCCTTCGGAAACTGGTATTGGACTGTTACGCGTGGCAGCCGGAGGAACATACCTTTTCGATGTTGGAGGATTGGCTGGTTGAGCGAGAGAAAGAAGGGCTCGAGCGGGTTCAATCGTTGTCCATCGTGAATGTTCACTACCTCGGAGCCGGGATCACAGAGATGCTTGGAAAATTAGTGGGAGACTTTCGTGTGTCGTTAAAATTAAGCACATTTATGCGCAAGTGGTCTGTCTGATGCACCTCCATGGTTCATGTATCACGTCCTCTATGTTTTCTAGAGTTTATTTCGGCTCCTTAGTCTTGACTGAGTCCATAGAGTTTTCAATTTCAGAGTTGATCGATGTCTCCCAGCTAGCTACCGTCAACAACGTTCTCAATGATATGGCAAAAGATTGTGGACAATGTACGGGCCGAAAGACCCCCTTCGTGTCGCAACACTCAATTTGTCAAACCTGTGAGTATGACATTCGGAGCGAATGCCATCGAAGTGCTTGTACTCGCGAGATTAGGCAGATGAATATTGTGAGCATGGGGTGGAGATACTTGTAAAGATCAGGACACCTAAGTAGTATTAGAATAATTACGATAACAATAAATCTGCGTAGAGTACTTGGAATTACGTCCACTCTTATGATACGGAACCATGGAGGATAGGAGTAAACAGGGATCGCTCAATGCCCGCTAAGCGTCATTATCTTCATCATCGGGCGCACGGTCGTCCTGAACTTCAAACCAATCTACCAGTTCCGTGAGGGCTTGAATGATAGAGGGCTTGGAATGAGGGCAGCGTTTGATAATGAGGCTCTTGAGTCGTTTGTAACCGCGTGCCTCTCTGAGCATCAACCACTTCCTCAGTTTGCAAAGGGAACTATTCTTCGGTTTGTGGTAAATGCAGTCAAGCTGGAGATTTATAAGGGCCGGAAACTTTGAGGCGTCCATCATGTGGTCTTTTGTGACGAAGGTGAGATAGGGGACCTCAACGTTCGCGAGCTGAGGGGAGGAGGAAAGGGAAGAAATCGCATTGAGGAGGTGAACTCGGGGAGGTAAATCATCGTGGTCGAGCAGCACGCAGAGCGAATACAGTTCACCCAACGGGAGGATGTCCCAAACTGATTCGACGCTCAATTCCATCCCACGCACTTCCAAGTCCTTCACTACTTCTCCTCGTTCGTCAACTTCCGTGTGATAGACACTGATAGACGCGGTATCATATTCTTTGAGGAGGGTGAGAGCGTGTCGACGTGATTTGTTCAGGGACGCGACGGAATAAACGTATTGAACGTCGTCGAGATTGTTGATTGCAGAGTGATCCTCGAAGACTGGAGTAATGGCGACTTCGACGACGGAAATTTTGGGAGCCTTGATGACTCTGAAAATTGGAAGTAGTGCAGGACATACATCCACAATACGAAGGGACGACAGTTCTCCCAATTCAAACGGGGAAACCTGGATCTGGCCACTATCTTCTTTGCCAACATGTTTGAGATGCAACACAAGGAGTTCCGGCATCTCTCGAATTGCGGCAAGCAGTTCGTTTGCGGAGATGAGAGCCACGTCAGATTCCATGCCGACGGAGATATCCACAACGTGAAGACGACGAAAGCGTGGTGTGTTGAGGTTGGCGGTACAGTTCATTAGAATGAGCTTTTGTAGTTGTGGGGCACATCCAGGACCTCCAAGGAAGCTATCTGGAATGTAGCACGCAGGGACGCTTCCAATAGTCATAATAGCGAGGCGGGGCATTTTCGAAGATCCAATGAGATCTTCGAGGAATTTGAAGACAAGAATTGGGGTCTCTGAACTGACGGAAAAATGTACGCCTCGCATCTGGTCTGGATTAGCGAAGGCTGCCTTCATCGCAGAGACATGTGGATTGGCAGCGTCGTTGACGTCTTCTATGGGTAGAACAGGGATCGCCATATCGAAGGGGGCGGTCTTAACCCGCTTCATGATTTCAGTCGCACATCCGACGGGCATCAAGAGCGCAAAATTCCACAAAGTGGGCGTATTGAGCGCTATTGAGCGCCAGGCCGAGCAGACATGTGTAACTTCTACTGCCCAGGTATAAAACGGTTTCGGCTTCACTGCTGGGTAGTTGTCGTAGCTCAGATGGCTGAGCCGAACAAGATTGAAAATTTGCACAAGCACCTCAGCAGGCAGCTTGGATGTTGCGCCATACTCCGCGTTGTGAGCTTTAGAGCCGGCTCTGAGTTGTTCTCGAAGTATGGGCAGGCGAGAATCAGCGTCTGGTTGGGTGAGTGTAGGTGTAGGCGAAATTGGAGGTGGGTCGTCGTGGTGGTTCATGATAAGAAAAAAAACGGAGAATCATGAACCCATGAATGTTGTCAGGGACCACCAGCAGTCAGTTGAATAGGAGCACGGGGTACTTAGGAGCTGTATACAGTTATGATAGATACCTACTGTAGGCCGTAGTCCAAGCCTTCTTTCCCTCATTCTCTATGACGTCCTGGATAGAGTAAGTCAGTCCAGCACGACATAATGTGTATCACAGGAAGAGATTTCACCCCATGACACATGATGATTCGCTCGAAATCCCAGTCAGCGACCGTGCCTGCATCGCGTTTCATGGCCCTAGGCAAGTAGAAGTGAGACGCACGATTCCAATATTTATGGTTTTTTTGAACTCACTCCTTGTCCTTACCCTGTCCCCACAGGAATTTCTTTTGCAGGCCGCCGTATGGATCCAACTTTCCGAGGATGGGGATCTTCGGAGACGTTTTCGTTTTCGAGTACTTACATTGGGGTGAGCAACATTGAAAGGGTAAGACGAAGATTATACGTACTTGCTCGTTACCAGGGAGGTTAAATAACAAGTCGGCTTGTATCAGGGTTTTGGAGGCGACATGAAGCCATGCGACGTCTTTACTGACATACCCTGAAAAATAGCTTACATTTGTGTTGAGGGAGGCTGGGGTTCCTTGTTTCTTATGTTCTTACCAAGCTTTTATCTGTGGAATTTTCGGTTAGGATAGAAGCTGGGCAACATCAAAGACGAATGCGTACTTCGTCCTCAAACCCGTACAAAGTTTCAGGAGGGTCAGCACCGTAAGCTGTAAAATGATTTTGTGGCGTAAAGTGAACCTGATCGTCGGTCGATATTCAATGCTTACCTCCATCCAGTACGAGACCTTCGGCCTTCTTCTTCGCAACCAACGGCTCGACTCCTATAACCTTCGCATCTGGGTACGCTGCCTTGTATTCCGCTAGATGGCCCTTGAACTGACGGTCACACCAAGAGGATAAGAGTCGCCTACCGAGAAAGAGGTGATGTACTGCATCCGCTCCCATAATCCACCTGGGATGGGAATGGATCAGATGGGGAAGGACTTGGGAAGGGAATGATAGAAGCTCACTTTACTGGTCCGAGTTTATCTATAGATTCCTTCGTATCGTCGGTGAGAGGCGTTGACGCGAGAACCCAGACATCTCCGGACGATAACTTGATTGCTGTTGAGCGGCCACCCCATGGCAAGAAACCAAAGCGAGGGAAAGGTCTATAAAAACGCGTGAGGCAACTTTGGTGCATGTCTCGTCAAGAGAACCCACCTTGAAAACGTCCAGATATCTGGAGTCACCTAGAAATATATTTGACCTAGTCTGAGATACGGAGATCAGAAAGACTCACTTCACGAATGACGAGGTCGGGGAGGTTGGGAGACATGAAGGAAGTCTTGGGTGGATACACGTCGAACCTAAGTCAAATTCGTCCAAGCTATTTATCCTTGGAATACGACGTGCTCATGGCCGTGAACTATTGTGTCTGGGAAGAAGGGACGTGAAACGTTGCGACCATGCATCAAAGACTGAGAAAAGGCGTTGATTGGGTGAAATAAAGTTAACGATGGCACAAGTACACGATAAGGAAATGTTGAATCAGGGATGCGACCCGTGCACGGGCAGACACGGCAATCTTGAAACCCCACGAAACACGATAAGGTAGCACTTATCGGCTACTAAGCCTTCATTTGCGCACTACTGGCTTCCATTCGACGTTTATTTTTCGTCACGAGAGCTGGATTGATGGGCTTGGACGAGGGTGCAGCTTCGGCTATCGAGACGGCCCCTGTAGCAAAACGGAGCGCTCGGCGATACTTCCTTCGTTGGAAAGCCATCTCAGAGGCGTTCCCCAAAGATTTGACAATTTCCTCCCGTGCACCGGCGAGATGATGGGACCATTTCCCGTCGGTGGCCTCGTCAAATGCTAGGATCGCCGCAGCGAGCTCGGCTGAAGATGCGTACGTGGAGGCTGCCCAGTCAAGATTTCCTTCCTTCATGAACTTGGTTCCCATCTCCCTCCGCGGTGCAACGGCTTTCATGGCGGCTTTGAGGGACTTCTCCACCACTGAGAGACCGGTCATCTGCATCACTTGCACGAGGGAAATCGACTTCGAGCAGCCCTCAGGCAGCTTCCGCCAGTGAGGAATCTTGTCCAGAAGACCACGTTGGGCAATCAGGGTCAAAATCCGAACTAGGGCAATAGGAGCCATGACAAGCATCTGAGGAACTACTTGGACGGGCTCGGTTGAGACGGGCAATGAATTCGAGTAGAGGGGATCGCGCATGATGTCGTATCGGATTTCAAGGTTGGCCCAGAGGTCTTGTTGAGAAGTGAACAATTCGACTGGCTTTGCTGCGCGTGTCCGTTGACACCCCAAGTAGGCTAGTCGAAGAAGAGCGAAGAGGTCTGCATCAGATATCAATGCTGGATTAGATGTGTAAGTGGCGAGTGCAATCACTCGTAGGACACATGTTCTTGATATCCCTGTGAAGACGTCCTCATTGAGAAGGAGCATCTAGAGTATGCACCTCGGGTTCTTACCTCGATACTCGAACACGCAGTTAAACGACATTTCGTCGGGGGTCTTCGTAGGAATATGATCCTTTGTCACTCTCTTGAACATACTATATGGGGAGTTAGTCTGGAACTTCAGGGTTAGCAGTATATCTGATGATTCACGAACCGAGCAACATCTTCCAATTTTTCGTCGTCTAGTCTTTTCCATATATTGACGAGGAGTTCCACCCAGTTGTCACGCGAAAAGAGAATCTCTAAGGATTCATTGAAAGCATCATGTTCTGCGTCGTCCTCGACTTGAAGAGAGTCCTTCAGGCGGATAGGAATTCCAGAGACATGGTCCACGGAATTCATGAAAAGCAGCGAGAGGGCTTCACAAGCGATAGAGTCGTGTTGATTCTCCGGGTACCAAGCCTGGATGGGAAGTGTACCGCACTGGGCCAATAGGTCGATGACCTGAGGCTTGTGCTTAAGGAGGTCCAACCTAAACCGATGCGAAGCAAGGGGATCTTGACATAAGAAAGCGTGCGCGATCCACATGCAATTCTCTTGGGATAGGGCAAAGTACCTCGGTGCGTATTTTCTCGCCTGTTCGAGGGTGAGCTACGAGGGCGAGTAATAAATCATTAATGTCACGGTGATGCTTTCATTGAAATATAACCACTGACCTCTCTCCCGATTGCGATCTCGTTTTGCCAGCTGAGCTCGGGCGAGGTAAGCTGTTTGACGAATGGCTCATGACTGCTCAGATTGTGGTAGCAGTACTGTTCTATAATCTCTGCACAGCGCTGAGGACCGATGGCCTGAGCCAAAAAGGCTTCGGCAGCAAGCGTTCGCATCACGTTCGCAGCTTGTTGTCGCTCGATGCACAGGGGATGATTTATTTTCTGAAGCAGTGGGTTCCTTATAAGTAACGACGCGCGGAGATGAGCATCGACGACATACCTTGAGAAGTACCTCAATGATATCCAAATCCAGTAGCTCTTTGAGGAGTTGCCGGCGTTGATGAATATTCCCAGTAGGAATAAGCCGCGCGAACGTGTCCCCTGCATGATACGCGGCTGAGCCACGGTCGCAGTCAGTCGCGTCGAGCTGGGATAGCGACATGAATGACTTGACAAGGCCACACTCGAGTGCGACGGTCGCGAATCCGTCAAACCCAAAGAATCCTCCGTTTTGGAAGTTCACGCTTATTTTGAGCTTGATGGCGCGCTGGACAGCACGATCAGGCAGAGAAAACGACGCGATTTAGCTGAGAACTCACGGCGAATTTGTGAAGAAACGAGGGGTCTTCGTCATGATGTGATAATTGGACGAAACACGCGGGTAGCTTCGCCTTGAGAGCTGATGGATACGCGTCCAGATATCTGTATGGGTCCACCGTCGCGTAATTCATGGTAGTCAGAAAGGCGGCGAAGATTTCGACTCCTAAACAGAGCTCCCCCATGTTAATGAGTGCACGTGATATAGGAGATTCCGATGCTAGAAAGTGACTTAAATAAAGGGAAAGGGTTGCGTAGCGGCGTCCAGAATTCCTAAGTGCTATGAGGACCTGAGGACGGCAAAAGTGGGTTTACCCCAAGTTTACCCTACTCATTATCAGATCACAATGAACTCCGAAAACGAACATTGAATACGCTGGAGAATAAGGCACCCAATAACCCCGATGCTCTATACTAGCAGAGAATTTAGTGGTAGGACATGTGTGGTGATGCACTCCGGGTCCGTCGAAAGGATAATGAGCTTGTTAGGGACTCAGTTTTTAGTATTCTAGTCATTGGGCTATCCTTGGGATTCAATAAAACAATCCAAAGAATTGAGGATTAATCATGTCTACGTACCATGCAAGGCACATCTGTTCCGTTGAAAATAGGTGAATTACGAGACGATCTGGTCGATATTCTTCTTGGAGGGGGTGGAAAAACCTGGCCATGGAAAAACGGATGTTGATTGAACGTTCGAAATTTGAACCAGGACGTAATTTGACCGTGTGAACTATATTTCACACGATCAGAATCCGAATAAGGTGAAGCTGACCCATGGCAACTTGACCTCAACTTGTCCAGAATTCAGCGATCAGCGCCGCCATGGCCAACTTACTTCCAGAAATGTCCAACCATTCGAAACCGACCCAATCTGAACTGGACCTCCGTCTCAGTCGCCTTCAAGCCGAGTACTTGTCTCTTTGCAGGACTCGCAACAAACACTATGCAGCCACATCGAAACTCCCTCCAGAAATACTCGCAGATATCTTCGAGTTCGTTCGAAGCGACTCCAGATTCTATGCCTGGATGCCGTCGGTAACCCACATCTGCTCGGCCTGGCGTGATGTGGCCTTATCAACACCGGCGCTATGGTCCTCAGGAGCCTTGAAACCACCCGAATGGGGCTTGGAGGTTTTACGACGAGCTCAAGGTGCCACCCTCGACTTGTACTTCCCAAGCCTATCATACACGAATCAATATGCGGAGGACCATCCAGAGCGTCAGTTGATTAGACAAGCGTTGAAGAATCCGGACCAAATTCATGGCCTGGTGCTCCCTATCGACTCCCTCGACCCGGATGATGTCATACAGCTTTTCTCCTCTCTTGTAGGATCTTCCCTGATGCCTCAGCTCGAGATGATGTCTATCACAAGCACAGTAGTGAGATGCAACATCCCAGACAGTATGTGGAGTTCGCCCGGAACAATGCCTCGCATCCGCGTTCTCGTGTTGACGAACTGCTTCGTCCGCCTCGATACGCCGCGTTTCGGAAATGTGCGCACTCTACTCATTAGTGGCCCCGGAAACCAAGAGTCTCTTGGGCCATATACAAAGACCATGATCTTAAATGGTTTACGAGCGATGCCCCACCTCGAATTCATAGACATCCGGGATGCGATCCCTGCAGACATCATCGAGACACTCCCCAGCGAACGTTTCGTTCTGCCCAAACTTTATCATGCTGCGATTACTGCGAGTTCGTCCATACCTCTTTCGATCTTCAAATACATCGACGCTCCCAAAGTCACACGAGTAGATATCGATATCACTGGCCATGAGCTGTTCGATTTTTCTGTCAACACTACTACAGATGATCTTCAGTCTATCTACTCCTTCATCTCCTTCGATCCGACATCGCCAGATGCTGTTCACGAGCTCGTTATCAGCAGAAACGAGGAGGGTTCGTCCTTTTCCATGACCCACTCCCAACATGACTGGGACTGGCGATCATTCAAAGAGTTGCACCTTCGACGATTCTATATGGAACCCGGAGACGCATGGCAAGCCATTCCTCATGAATATATATGCACCTTGTCTTTGCGTCTCACCATTGACGATCTGCCCCCTCCACCCGCCTCTCTCAATATCATATCATCACTCGCTACCTCCACGAATATCAAACACATTCATGTCCCATTCCTCTATTTCGCAGACGAGGGGCATTTGACACAGTGGAAGAGTTCGCCTGCGTTCCCAAACTTGGAGGAGGTGATCTTGGAATGTATGGGTCGCAAGCCGAAGAACCAAACGTTTTTGCAGATGAGGGCCTGGTTGGTGGCGAGGAAGCAGCAGGGTCTTACGCCGTTGGTTTCGGTCGACGTTTATGAGTGTCCCCATCATAAAGCGTCCATCTTGGAGGTGCTCAAGACGTTGGTCAGTAAGCGTTTCCTGATTGCAGATTGCTCTTATCAGCCTGCTTGAAATTTCTGCTACCTCGGTGGAATTCGAATAACTACATATCTTCCTATCCCGTGTATAGATAATGTTGTACTCTATGTCTAGCCTATAAACTACCAGCGCAAGTTAATCTCCCTTGTCTGTGCAATTAGTGGAGGAAATCCGGGCGCCCTCAACGTGAAATCTAGAGGAAGAAATAGAACATGAGGTCAGAGACCAAGAAAAAGATGACGGTGGGCTACGGACCGAAAATGACTGGGAAAGAGCTGATTCGATCATAGCGAAATACGGAGAATCCATGTATGGGGTTCTGGAGCTGTGGGAAGCGGAGTACGGGTATGATGAATGGTGGATCGTTTTGAGGGAGGGGGAGGACTCACAGTTGCTGAGTTTATGTCAAATGAAACCCCGTTGGGAATTTGTCTACCACCTTGAGTTGTGATGCGGCGCACATATTCCTCTTCGTAAGAGGCATGGAACACAAAATGGTCGTTTCCGCCACTTCTAAACATCGGCAGCTCGTCTCTGAAGCTTATCCTGTCTGGATTAATCTTGTTATTGAAAGGGATTGAGGGAAATCTGGGGAGGAGCTTACAACGACGTCGTTGATCGTCTGGGTTTCCGACGATCTCTCCGGAATTGTCAGAGGGGAGTTGTGTCCTGGTAATTAGGTTTCCGGTAGACGTAACGGTATGCTCGAAGTGTGAAGCCATCCGAGGGACTGCTTGCTCCTGGTCTTGCTCTGGTGCGTTTGCATCAACCTCGAGGGGTATCCACGGGCGTCGTTCCAAGAATCCCGTATGCACCATAATGATAGTGACAGCTCCACCGTTCGCTTCGAAGCTCGGATCGTCGGGAGTGGCAGAGGATACATAGAGGTATACCTCGACTTCCCAAGTGCCCACGAAGAAAAGAGGACGATTGATATCATCCAAGTCAAATCGAAATGACGTGCTGTTCAGTTCATAGAGAATCAGGATGCCATAGTCACGGTATACGATGAAAATGGGTAGAAACGGACCGCTTCCAGAACATAGTTCCTATTGGAGGAGTGAGAGCGCGAACAAGGACTGCATGCGGCTCGACACGTTCGTGTGGAGGAAAGTGAGGGTGAGGGTGAGGAAGGAGCTGAGTTGGTTGCATCCTAGGGTGTTTAGGAACTTGTTACGTTCCAAACCACTATTTATGGAGACGGCAAGGCGACGGCCATGTTCTAGCGTCTGGGACCTCGGAACAGCTTATCGACAAACCACACTCCTCGAATCGACCGAAAGTGAGGGCCACCGGTAGATGCTCACTTCCGAACTCAATTTTCGTGGGCTTCGTGGGGTTTTTAATTCGGCTTTTGGTGAGCACCGTTGAATGTTAGGTTGAGAATGTACCCGATGCAATTTCTTTGGTAAAAACTGCTCCGTTCATGTTTGCATAAAAGACAGCCGAGTAAGGTGTGCCAGCAGGCTACTAGCATAACAGCTCGAGCTCACAGCTCAAAACGCGTTATCAGCCTAAAACGCCTTGATACAAGGAAATCATTGAGCCTATATCGACCGGAACTGTTGCTGGTTTGTGGGTCACAAGCTTCGTTGAGCTCGAGGCCTTGCCTGAAGTAGCAGTAGTTGTTGAACGTTGAACGTTGAACGTTGAATATTTGAACGCTAAGCGCTGCCAGAGACGCCCAATTACATTTCTCTTCTCTTCCACCACAATCTCAAAGCTACCCTTATGGCAAAAATCTTAACCTAGGTTGTTACTTCCAGGAACTACTTCCGAGCAGTGAATACGAAGCAGCCTCAGGATGTTGATGGAACGGGGTTGATATTTATGCGCCACACTCTGTTGCACTGTTCCAGATCCTAACGTTCCTGTTTGATTCGCCAGAACCGAGCACGTCGCCCCATGCATGGCTCACATGCCCGAAAAATCCCATGATACTAGTGTCTACGGCCTGATGGTGCTACACTGTCCGTCCGCCGGAATGATATCCAGACGCTCTTCTATAGTCACAAAGCCTCTTGGTGTCTTGGGAAGAAACATATCTCCCGAGGAAGTTGGTGATCGCTCGAACTTGTGCTTCCTTACGTCTCTTCAACCCCAGTTCTCAATCTGAAGGGGCTCACGCGATTCTGCGAAGTCTAACAGAGTTCACGGCGTTCAAGTTGGCCTACTCCACCAAAATCATGATCACGGCATGCCAGTGGAAACAGTTACTACTAGCGACATGATTGTTTAGCTTCTATTCCTACTGCACGATAAAGATCTTCTCGATTTTTTCCCCATAAATTTTGCATAAATTATATACTTTTTTGCGGACGCGTTCTCACCAGGCCCGATCACAGGGGCGTATCCAAGTTTGTTTTGTTCCCCCACCTCCTGAGGCCCAATGCATCTTCAACCGCCCGAACGCGTATCATCCCAAGCTGATCTGGACTCACGCATAGATGCCATACGGGCAGAAATCCACAGCGTCAGCCAGATCCGGAATACACATTATGCAGCAACCGCCAAGTTACCCTCCGAAGTGTTGGCGTATATCTTCGAATGCGTCCAACGAATCCCGGTCCAGCCAGCCAAGGTATCGTTCCAACGGGTTAAAGACACCAACTACCGCTGGATGAGGGAGGTAACGCACATCTGTAGCTTATGGCGCAATGTTGCTATCGATACCCCTCGACTCTGGTGCACGGTGTATCTGCGTCACAGTCAACCAGAATGGGCACGCGAGGTGCTGCGACGGACCAAATACGTCCCGGTTGACTTGGTCTTCTCAACGTTAATGCAAGATGACGATGGACAGAACTCCACCCTGGTTCGCGCAGCCTTGGCTCGGCCTGATCAAACCCGGCGTGTATCTATGACGTTGGAGTCAGAGGAACCAAACAAGGTGCTCGAACTATGGTCCGAACTCGTTGGATCTTCCAAGCTCCCTCTGATGGATCGAATCTCCATTCACAGTCGAGCTGCTGTTTGTACTCTCCCGGATAACATATTTGGCGACGCAAGAGGTCTTCCTCGACTACGAGTCTTATCAGTTCTCAACTGCCATTTCAATATCGCCTCCCCACGTCTCCAGAGTCTGCGGGTCCTGGATCTGCGTGGGACTCTCGTCCATACGGCCTTAGAATTCAAGTTCACCGCCATCCAATTATGCAAGGCTTTACGGGAAATGCGGAACATCGAAATCATTTCAATAGATTCAGAGTTCACCGAAAACGTCACGGGAGAAAGCATTCAGCCATTCGAATTGCCCCGCCTATCGAAGTTTACCCTCAAGTATGCTAACTCTGACTTTGCTTTCACGGCCTTGGATCACATAATGGCGCCGTCGATCTGTGTCATCAGTCTCGCACTACCCGTCGCTCACCCACTTAAAGGTCTTGTCACCTCAGCGTACAGGTTCTTTGGCCTTCAGGAAAGGGTTGTCCAAGGAATCAAACAACGCGACACGCAAAGACTAAGCATCGTTCAATCGAAGCTCGAACAGCGATGGGTGGTCACTCACGCTCAAGGCGACGGCAAGGATAAGAGAGTCATGGCCCTCATAAGTCTCGGGGCGAACAATTTCGCATTGGACGAACTATGGGACGCTATTCCTCGGGATAACCTATATGGTCTTGTATTGACACTCAGCCCGGGCACGGCGATCACCCCCGGTCCATTCGTCTTCCCAATGGCGCTGGATTTATCGGACATGCAAAACCTCGTTTACCTTCAAGTTCCTTATAATATGGTCGTGGATGAGGCCTTTCTCGGCTTCCGGAGGGGCCAGGGCCACCCTCCATTCGCCAAGTTGCGTAGACTGGCTTTAGATTGTCTGGGCCAAAAGCCGAAGAATAAGTCGTTCGTTTGGTTGAGGGATTGGTTGGTCGGAAGGAAGAAGCGCAAATTTGCACCTATGGATGTCCTTGCGATCATCAACTGCCCGCATCACAAGGAGAGTGTTGCGGAGATCCTCAAGGCTGAGGTTAAACGGTTCCGCATCACAAGTGGAGACGGAGCGTTACCACCRMCGACGACGACGACAGGGGTATAAATTCGGAGGCCCTACGTAAGTAGTGGGATGATAGAATACTAGATAAAACATTATACGATAACACCTTGCGTAATAAAGCAGGAAAACGAACTATCACAAACCCCTCACAGTTGCTCGTCGACGGCCGCCTTCTTCAGCATATCTTGCCAGTCCAGCGCAAGCTTCGTCAACGTCTTACTCCGTACTGAACACAATCGTCATTACTGAAAGGGCCAGANACTATGAGGAATAAAATTGCTCACCGAAGATAGACAAAACATCCTTGAGCAAGTCACGCTTAGCCATCCCACAGACCAACGATGACCATGAATCGTCTCGGCCAGGTCGCCTGTGGAAATGGGTCAGTGATATTCGACACATCACAACGTGGAATATAGTTACCAATATATAGGCCCGAAGAGCTCCTTTATGAGCTCCTCCGCTTTACCTCGGAATGCCTCATCGGCAATTTTCTTTGCGTAAACTAGGAGTGCTTGTTTATATTCCGTCTGGCTGTCCAAAAGCCTGGCAGCGTGTAATCGTGTCTCCAGGTGTCCCAGTGTTAAAGCCGTACTCCACCATTGCGGTCGTGGCGTCTCAGCGGCAGTTTCGTCGCCTCCACCAATGGTACTTTCGATCGTCGATAGGATTCCGCGATTCAGGGATGAATTACTACGTTGACGACCTTGCCATGCATCAGATCCTTCCGACCACCACTTGTCACCAAGAGTGACCCAGGATTGGAGAGCTGGATCGTAGGTATGTACGGCTTCTGAGCAGATAATGACGGGTGCTCCGTTGGGTCGCACGAGGGCTTCATCGATGGTTTGGTTGGGGGATGAGAGGAGMGGGCGGACAGATACTGGGGGGAAGAAGCATGATTGTTTCTTGATATTCCTAGGAGTAAGTGGACTCAGTGAAGATGGAACTGATAAGGCGGTAAGAACGTACCATGTATACAGTTGGCCAGTACATGTCAGCGCCATGAGTGCTGTTTTTCTTGCATCCAATTTGTAACAAGGTGAACCCAAAGCCAAGGTCGGCATTATTCTAAAATTGATGAAAAGTTAGCTTCGGGGTCAAGGAACGTATTCACAATCTACCTTCTCCCAGTAGGTGAATATACGACGATCGAACCATCCTGCAGGGCTACTGCACAGAAATAGCTTGTAGCGCGAACTTGAAGTGCTGGGGAAGGAAGATAGTCTAACCAAAGCGTTGTCTTCCCTGACACGAGCGCGACATCCGTAGGATCTACGCGGGGATATGAAAGAATGAAAGGCGAAAATGTAGAATAACATACTCGAATCCTCATAATTTCGCGCTTCGAAGACATCATCCGTCCCCTCCACCTTTGTATTGAGCAACGTAAGGAGGGCCGGTGGTGAGAGAATAGGTGCCGCAACGCCTTCATGGATGACCAAGCTGGGAGTAACAGCACCCCCTCCCAGTTCTCTAACAGCGACGGGGACTCGAGGTGTGTCTCCCCCGAGGGTCCTCATCTTCGATGGCCTCGTTTCGTCCGAGAGGTCTAGGGCAGCCTTACGCTTGCCTCGCGACGAACTAGTATCCAGGGCGTCAATAGGGACGACGTCGATATCCATATCATGGTTTCGTGACCATAGATCTTGGTTGTTAAACGGACGTTCTTCAGGTACGGGAAAGAAAGACGACTTGGAGGACGGGGCATGAGACAGGGATTGAGGCTTTTCAGATGAGTTCTTCCGTTCCGCTGCGAGGAATGACCGTGAGGGGGGAGCGGTGAGAGAAGTGCTGGACGTGGGAATCGCTGAGGTCGAGGCAGATGGTATGGCGGCCTGTGACAAAGGGGGGCGCCTCTTGTTTTTGTTGGTCCGTTTGGCTACTAGAACGTTGATTTGTTCTGAATGACCATTGACGGCGTGTCCAAAGTCAGATTGAGGTTGGGCAGATGCGTGGGCCGCAGACGGAGATGCTGGGGGTGTTATTTGCATTGAAGAAGGATCGCGGACTGGCACTTGATGCGAGTAACCTTCAGGCAATGGGGGTAGGACGAAACCAAACTTCTCCAGATATTGTTCCTGGACGCTGTGAGGAGCGATTCCTTCGAGTTCCTCGGGGCTGAATTGGAAGACCGCAAGAGTGCCGTCCGAAGAAGCAGCATAAAGCACGAGTCCATCCCATGACCTATATAAAGATCAATAGACGCTCAAAGGAAGAAAGGAAGAAACGCAACCAGCTCAAATCCATTATTTGTCTTTCAAACACCTCTTTCGCAACAATTATCGGACGAGCTGACTTGGTTTGCCATATGGAGACGGAACGGTCATCGGCACCGAGGGCGACAACAGAGCAGATATTAGCTGTAGTAACCGGAGAGGAGGGAACTCGAAGGAAGATGTGCGGATTGTAGGACTAAAACGCGTAGATAAAGTAAGGCACACGGAGACAAGCACGAAGGAAACGACGCACGGCAACTTCAATGGTGTTTTCATGGCCAACGAGACTGATCTCTGAGGTCCACGAATTACGAGTAATCACTGCAGCAATGAACACAAATCCTTTGTTGTTTGTTGCATTGGAAGCTGTTATATGAGCACCATCTGGAGACCAACTACAATGGAATCAGCCTGCACGCATGAGGCGACACACTGGGAAACACACCTGAGCCGCCTAAAGAAAGTACTTCCAGGCGAATCCTCAAATGGTTTGGTAACTTCCGCCTCCAGACCCCAGTCAGTCGTGCGCCAAATCTTGACAGATCTATCATCCGACTGCGTTGCTAGAAACTCTCCAACAGGATCCCAGCACACGCCCTTGACAAATCCTTGGTGTTGATCAAGTTTATGCAATCGTTCTGGTTTGGCAATCAATGTCAGTAGCAAGGGAGATAGAAGCCGTCATACCTAGAGTGTAGCCGCACCATATCATAACCATGGAGTCCAAACCAACGGAAGCTAGGTATCTATCTCGAGGAGACCAAGCGACGTCAGTCACATCTAAAGGAATATTGAGTATTGAAGGGGTAAAATTTTGATTATTTTCTCACCACTTTCGTGACCAGGTAACCGCTTTAACGGCTTCCAACCTTCAACATTGATCTCATCCGAGCCCCAAACCTTGCCTTTAGCTGAGCTAGCGCATTGATAAGTAGACTCCTAAAGGCCAACAGAAGTGCACAAACGGGTCGAGGTCCCATATCATCACAATCTCGTCATCACTTCCGCTAGCCAACCACCTTCCAGAGTGTGCCCAACGCACAACGAGAACCGGGCCGGTATGCATAGTCAACGTGCAGAGCGACTTCGGAGGCTTATTTGATTGCTCGGAAGCAGGATTTAATATGGGTTTTGTACTCCATATTCGCACTTTTGCATCGAGGCCGCCAGTAGCGATGCGCGAACCGTCCGGATGGACGTGGACGGAGAAAATCGAGAGGCGTTTCGCAGTGCGGTCGTCTTTCGCGGCGGAGTCTTTATGGATGACCCAGGCAGGTTTCGTAAAGTGCATTTCTGCTTAATCTTGCATTCGTCTCGGTCGGCGTCGTCGTCGTTGTCGTCGTGGTTCAAGAAAGGGTTTTGTGAGTAAACTGACGCAATGGGCCACTGCCGCGTCGCTTGCGAAATTACGCGCCCAAGTCACATGATGGCTAAGCGTTTCTGAACAGGGTCGGCATTGGCCGGGCGCCCAGTGAGGCTGAGGCAACGCAAAATCCCTCGACATCGTCACCGACATCGACACTAACCACCGCCGACGACAAAATGGTGAGTTTTACTTTCACGAAATGCATGAACTCGACGTTGGATATGGCTTCGATGCGTTGTATGGACTTTTGGATGGCTATCGTGGATGGATGTCACTCGCCTTCGTCGGATGGACCTGGTGCTCGCTTTCTCCAGTCCATGGGAACTCATCGCAACTTCCACTAGACGAAAAAGAGAAGAAATGGCGGTCGCAACAAGAAGGGCCGTGGCCACGTAAACTTCCTCCGCTGCTCCAACTGCTCGCGCGCAGTTGGCAAAGACAAGGCCATCAAGAGATTCACCGTCCGTAACATGGTTGAGACAGCTGCCGTCAGAGATATCAGCGATGCCAGTGCCTACACCCGTGCGTCGAACTTCAATCGTATCTGACCGTGCTGCTTGCTTATGCTCACCCAGAATACACCCTCCCCAAATTGTACATCAAAATCGTCTACTGTGTTTCCTGCGCCATCCACTCTCACGGTGCGCCTATTGCCTGTCTTTCCAAAGATGAAAGTGTTCATGCTTCATTTATCTAGTCGTCCGAGTACGATCGAGAGAAGGTCGCCGCAACCGTGCTCCTCCCCCACGTGTCCGATGGAAGGATGGCAAGAAGGTTAACCCAGCTGTGGCTGCTGCCGAAGACGCGAAGGCTGCTGCTGCCGCTGCAGGAAAGGCTTAGAATTGTACTGTCTTCTGTTGTATGATGTTATACATTTCATGCCTCATGCCTCCCGTATCCTGCACATGAATATACTGGTATCGAATTGCATCAACGGATAAGATTGCGCACATCAGGACACCGATGTCCTAAGCTTTCCCCTCGTCCGAAACGTTGGCCGTCCGAAATGTTGGCCTCGTCCAAAGCATGGCAGCATGGCGCGAACGAAATCCGCCATAACGACATTTGGGCATATCGTTAAGACGGTCTATTATCAAATCTTGGCGCGGTACCGGCGGCGGCAGACCCCTGGTAAAATTTGGCGCCATCGTTGGTTGGGTTGATCCCATACTTACATCCAAGCTGGGCACCAACGATTACGAA
The DNA here is from genome assembly GCA_029747585.1 of Pleurotus djamor. Classification (NCBI taxonomy): domain Eukaryota; kingdom Fungi; phylum Basidiomycota; class Agaricomycetes; order Agaricales; family Pleurotaceae; genus Pleurotus; species Pleurotus djamor. Next base: position 90,487 of record JAPEVF010000060.1, read on the forward strand.
TCAACGAAATGTGATAGGTCCGTCCACCAGCTTTGGTGTATAACGTAGCTGACTCTCCTTCAAGCAGGATTCGTTCGTCGTGACACCATGTTCTCCGTACGCTGCAGCTCATCAAAGAGCAGGAGGCCAGCTTGATCTTTTTCAAGAAGCAGAGAGATCCACGCCTAAAATTACCCCCTTCAGGGGACCAACTGATAGCTTTTCGAAAAGGCTTGTGGGCAAGCTCTTACGCCATCCATGACTTCCTCGACGCGATCCCATTATCTCTCACCCCGTGACGGAATTCACTGGGATTGTTCGCCCTTATGCAGTATGACATGGCTCAGTATGCAGGGCAATGGTGTGCTTCCTCCAAATTCGATATCCTGTGCCACCCGGGTGCCTTGCAGTATCTCTTCGCACCGAGTTCTTGAGGAGGAAGAGGGGATATGTTATTGCCTATGGGTCAAATATATAAAGGCGACCACATTGCACTCTTATTCCCATCTGCAAGCCAGACATCGAGCGACCATGGCCTCCCCCAACCCTCCTACTCTTTCCAAGGAAGCTCGCGAATCGCTGTCCAGCGTGGACTCCAAGCCCAGTGTCGACGACTCCCTCGTGGATTCCGAGCCCAAGCCCTTCAGGCTCACCGACTTCCTCTTCCGACGTAACCGCGATAGAGTCGACTTGGATTCGATCGCCACTCGGCGTTCAGTTTATGACGACCCTGTCCTGGCTCCCCACTATTGGCCCAAGAAAGAGTATGAGAATATCAGCAGATTCGACCCCAAGATCAGATGGACGGTTAGAGAGGAAAAGGTTGGTCGCTGCCTTCAATTTTCCAGATGCCTATACTGACGTCTCTTGCTTATTCAGGCCCTTGTTCGCAAAATCGACTGGAAGGTTATGCTTTGGGCTGCTATCAGCTTCTCTGCCCTTAACCTGGATCGAGGCAATCTCAGTCAAGCGAACTCGGATAACTTCTTGCCAGACTTGGGCATGACCACAAACGGTGCGCTATTTCCTTTCTCGCTAACCGTTCCGACTGACCTCAACATTGTTTCCCCAGATTTTAACTTGGGAAACACGGTGTTCCGGCTTGCCTTCCTCTCCGCCGAATTGCCCTCTCAATTGATTTCTAAGCGAGTACGTGCTGTTCTGAGTGTCGTCATCGAACCTGTCGCCTGAATACGTCTTCCGTAATCAGCTCGGCCCAGATGTGTGGATTCCCATTCAAATGTGTGGTTGGAGTGAGTCGCCCATCCCTTTCACGTCTTCCTCGAAACTAAAGACATCGATCATAGGTATCGTTACCCTTTCCCAGTTCTGGCTTAGTGGGCGGACATCGTTCCTAGCTTGCCGTGCTCTCCTTGGGTTCGTTCCTTCTTCGGTCTCGTCGCCCGTCCACTAATTGATCCCGTCCATAGTTTGTTCCAAGGCGGTTTCATCCCGGATCTCATCCTTTACCTTTCATGTACGTTTGCCGCAGACCGCCTCACCTCCTTCACTGACATGAACCACAGACTTCTACAACAAATACGAGCTTCCGTTCAGACTTGCGCTTTTCTGGCTCTCGGCGGACGTTTGTAGCATCGTGGCCAGTTTCCTTGCTTTCGGAATTCTGCGCATGCGTGGCCACTTCGGACATTCAGGATGGCAGTGAGTATCTACGCTGCTTGAAATTTAGTCGCTCACTCATCAATGCACAATGCCTCATAGATGGCTCTTTTTGATCGAGTAAGTTCGCGTCGCGCTCCGTCCTTTGGATGTTGCTCACTAGCCGTTCAGGGGATGCATCACCCTCGGTGTTGGTATCGCTACGTTCTTCAAAATGCCCCCATCGCCCACGAGCACTCGCACATGGTACCGTCCGAAAGGTTGGTTTACCGAGCGTGAAGAGTATATCGCAGTGTCAAGGATCCTTCGGGATGACCCTACCAAGGTCAGTTTTCTTCCTTTACCTACCTCAGCTTCGCATCTCAACTGACTCTTCAAGGGGGACATGCACAATCGTGAAGGCCTGAGCCTCAAGCGTTTGTTCAAAGCCGTGTTGGACTACGATCTCTGGCCCCTTTACATCATGTATGTCTTCGATCTCTAACACTTGGTCGAAGAAGTAACCTCATGCTCTTTATAGTGGTCTTCTATTCGGTATCCCCGTTTCGGCCCCTGCCACATACCTTACCCTCTCCCTTCGTAACATTGGGTAGGTCGATGTTTACCCTTCAAATTGGGTGACCGACTGAAGATATCTCCTTCTAGCTTCAATACCTTCCAAACTAACTTGCTGACCATTCCTTCTACCGTTGGGAGTATGATAACCATCCTCGGCATCACGCTGATATCTGAGGCGGTCAATGATCGGTCCGTCGTCGCGATGATGGAAGATGTCTGGGCTCTACCCTTCCTGGTGGCTTTGTACACGCTCCCGGATAAACCAAACCAATGGACTTATTTTGTGCGTCTCTGCGTCCAAAAAACATGCTGACGTGTGGGTTCTAATACTTTATCATCCAGGGTCTGGCTTCTGGACTACTTTCGTACCCGTACACGCACGCCATTCAGGTATGCCCCTCAGACTATTGGCGCCTGATGACCGTATCCTGACTGTACTATCCCTTCAGGTTGCTTGGTGCTCTCGCAACGCTGGTGCCGTGGCTAGCCGGACTGTCAATGCTTCCTTGTATAATATGTCCGTCCCTTTCCCTTTCTCATTCCGTTCCTACGACTCATTCTATATTGTCCAGGTTTGTCCAAGCCAGCGGGATTATTTCTGCGCAGATTTATAGGAAAGATGACGCTCCCCGATGTAAGCATGTCAGCTTGCTGCCACGGGTATTCCAACAGTCTAACTTCGTCGTTTTTCAGACCGGCGTGGAAACACCGTACTTATAATCATTTGTGTCTTCAACATGGTTGTACTCTATCCCGCGACGAAGGCCTACTACAAGTGGCGTAACCGCCAGCGTGCTAGAATCTGGGATGCTATGACTTCTGAGGTACGCTTTAGAACTGCCTCTACGCCCCTAATTTATTCACGGAACATTCCCTTTCGCAGGAAAAAGCCCACTACTTGAAAACGACCACTGATGTCGGTAATAGACGTCTTGACTTCCGATTTGCTCATTAGTAGAATGTTCGCACCGGAACTATGATTAGAGTAGACTATAGACTCTGAACCATTCAATTATCCAATGTACTACCCCTTCCTTGTCTGTACTTTCATATATGTACATGGTTTCCAAAATTATCACGATGACTGTCTTCGTTCCCACTTCGTGTCTCCCCCAGGGCATTCATAATTCTCTTATGGTTTTTATGTGCCGGAGCTCCAGAAAATGCTGGCCCAATCACTAAGTGACAAGTAGTTCTGCGCGGTGTAAGAACTGCGAACTTCGATGACCTTGGAGACGGTGCTGGACATGGGCGTTGACGGACCAATGGACTCGCGCATCGGAAAACACGGGGATACAAAATTGGGGTGATACTTTGGTGCCACTACACAAGTCCAACCTTCGAAGTCTCAGAGTCCTATACCTCTACACTGTCGAGAAATCCAAGTCGATTGTCACAGAGTTCGGGCCAACCCACTGAAAAGGGAGGGATATGAGGACACATGTCGCAGGTATAGGTGGTAAGTACTCACTGCTCCATATCCAGTACTGAATTCTGTCATTAGTAGGTAAAAGACTTCAGTGGACTGGAAATAGGGTGAATTCCGTAGAACTGACCAAGCGTAAGCGGGAAAGCACTGTTATCGTCAAACCGGAGGACTGAGAGACCGTGTATAGGGACGATAGTGTTCTTATCGATCTTCGACGTGTATGAATTCAGGGAGACTCATTAATAATGTATGAGAAAAGAGCTGACCTTGGTTGTAGTTGTGACATAGGATAACAGGGAGCTGGTTGAGTCGCTTCCTTGAGAAGTGTTATGGCGTTCGTAATCAGTGTCGTATGATGCGGTGAAGGTAAACGCGTCGTTCCCGCCGTTCTTGAACATTTGCAAATCCTCCTTGTAGCTTATAGTATCTGATGTTTTAGAGTCGTCAGAGGGGTTTCCGAACAACGAACGTTGTCGTAGTCTGGGGCTCACACTTTCGTCGTTCATCACTTATGTCACCGATAACCTCGCCGTTCCACTCTTCAGGGTATTGTTGCATGAACATTGGAGCGGTGGACGGGAGAATTCTGTTGAGAAATTCTAGGCCGAGCTTCACAGTATCAGTGGTTTGGAAGTTGCCTGAATGAACCATGATGATCGTAACAAGCCCGCCTTTGGCGGTAAAGCTTGGGTCATCAGGGGGTGCTGAGGAGACATAGACGTATATCTCGGCGCTCCAATCTGAGGTCGCAAAGCCAGATACGGAGGTGCTCCACTTGAAAGTTTGACTTGAAATGCAATATATTAGATGACTGTACATTATTTGAAGGTGCGGAAGGAGAGACGAACCGCTTCCAATGCATTGTCCCTACTGGAGGGGTCAGGCTGTAGTTTGTAGCTTGAGGGTCGCCTTCTGAAGGTTTGGCCTCAAAAGAGACGATGGCAGGTTGCTCAGGCGGCGAAGTCATCGTATCGCTGGGTGGTTGTCGACGAAGATCCATACCAGTGAGAGCCCTTTAGTATCTACGAGGAGTTCAAGGCACAGGCATTTGTTCCTCTTTTCGTATCACTACTCGCTTCTGATTATTGGACGCTTCTCGCCTCCGTTGTGCGGATTTCGGAGCATCAATCGACAGGCCATATGACCATTATCTTGCTAACCGAAAAGACAAAGACAGGTAAATGGGCTCGACGCAAGAGATCTGCCACGGTCGGCACTCTAGCTCAGTGGCTATGGAGGATCCGACGGGACCCCAAGTTGAACACTTACTACGAGCGGTCTGCTCAACCTATTTCAACAAGTAAATTCATCTTGCAGGTGTCACCAGAGGCAGTCGGGCGCTTCACCGTAGTTCTATGGGAAGCAAGATTGAGCAGAACTCTAAGGAGAGAAGGGAGTTGGCATTTTTAGTCATGACAGAGGCAAGAGATGTGTGTTTCGTTACTAATCCGTCACGGACGCCGAGCCCAACGAAAATGAGGCGCTTGTTAACTAAGGTCCAGGGGCTCTGGCAGTTACTTACATCCAGGAAAAGCTGAGAGGGCGCAGATCTGAGCATCAGATCTTAAGTCCCCCTGGTAATACTTTGAGGCTTCATTTCGTAGATGAATCGCGTTGACTGGACTTGATGCATAATGTCTTGTCAATAAGTAGTTGAAGTCGATGGTCAGACTTAGCTTCATTGACAGCCTCTTCAGGCCTCAGTAGCCACTTGGAAACGGAGTTAGTGATTTCAGGTTTGAGCGTTGGGAACTTGAATGACATGAAGGGGGATGACTCGCATTCAATGTTGAAGCTCATAGAAGGAGCTAAATCAACGGGCTATGTAGAAGTCAGACAGCATTAGTGATCATCGTACTGTACGCCTAAATACAGAACACTAACTGTTACAGGGAACACCCTCACGTCGGAACCGCGGAATGCTAAGAGACGGAACATGAGCACGAAGCTCCCATGGGCATCCTGAGGCCGTAAGTTATGCCTCGGACTTGATCTAACAGATGATACTAGGCAAGGGCAGTTCTGACCTGTCCATCCAGGTCCTCGTTCATTCTCTCGTATCACTATTCGCTTGATTCTGCCATCGTGGGTGCTTATTCGGCCCCGTGAATTCACTTGAACTGCAGGAGGCGGCTGTACTTACTTCATGAAGTTGCATCATCCATAGACCCAGCGACTCTACGCTCTGACTTGAAGGCGCTAGACATGTAGTCGAACTTGAAGGGGGTTCATCAAGACTTCAGCAAGGAGACAGAGCACATAATTCAGGCCGGTACCCGCGCGAGTTTGGAGGGGAAAATTCGGAATTGCGCTGCCAGTCTTGTGACAATGTGTACGATGTCCCTCCTCTGGGTGGGTCTCGGAGCCAATCACACCGACACTCCACGGACATACCCCATGTGAAGCATCATGCATCACACCTTGAAATGGTCAAACAACGGTGGAAACGCAGACCAAAGAGAGTACCGTACCTGTTTCCCGCCACTTCCCCCAGTGTGAACAGAGAGCCGCGGGCGAGGTATGACCACTTGAAGGTCACGCAGGTGATAGTCCACCCAAATGGTAGCGCAGACCGAAGTTGCTGCTGGTGTGAGTATGAAAGCTTGATATACATCGAAAAATAGGTGCTGATTGATAAGTAATACAATAATGTCGGATGTACTTGCTAGGTGCTACAAACGTGATGCAAATTCATGAACGAAATGAGGGGTTTAATAGCCATAGCCATAATCCCTGGCATCCGCAGTGGCGGAAGTAGTGACCGCACTGGCACTTGCACTGGTCTGAACAGGCAAAGCGACGGCAGTCAATTTGATGGTAGTAGGAGCGGCCTTGCTTTCGCTTCCAGGAGCGTCAGCAGGGAACGCAGCAGCGGCGCCACTGGGTTGGATGACGGAGACGATTGACGCGCCGCTGGCGGTCAGACTGGCGATGATAGCGGAGGCTTCAGCGGGGGGAACGGTAAGAGTCTGAGAGGGTAGATCGGTGGAGATGATGTTGGATGGATCAACCGATGACGAGGAGGGAGGCGAAGGGACTGGGGAAGMAGATGGGAAGACAGTGACTGTGACGGTGCGAGGGGCGTCATCAACGACGATGCTGGACTCGGTCGCGTTGGTTGGAGAGGTGGCTTCTGGCTCAGACGCCGAAGCTATGGTTGTGCCATTGGCACCGCCAGCCTGGGCGACGGCAATCCCGCCTTCTGCACCAGTGGCATTGATCAARGCAAGCGCACTTCGTTGACTCGTGCAYGTMAGAGTCTAGAAACGCAGGGGGATTGAGTATAGAGAAGAAAGACAAAGGAAGAGTGACACTGACCGTTCCCTCYTCCCTGACGGAAGGAACTGCGTAGCAGCGAAGAGAACGTGGGCAACGTGTGACGACCCACTTGTCGTCAACACAYTCTGCYTGTGCAGMGTTGATACAAGCAGTTTCCCCGGCTATAAATGATAGATGAGCCAGATACAATTGTCATAAGGCAAGTACACTCACTCGTGCAAGCATCATTAGCACTGAGGGTCTGGAAGAAAGCATTCTGGGCCTGCGCAGTCTGACCGTTCTTCAAAAGAGTGGCAGCATCRATGGAGGTGGCCTCTGTGGTGCCATTGGTCGCAGATACGGGCGCAGAGAGCCCAACRGTAGTGAAAAGCGAAAGAGTGACGAAAGAAACGTATGCAAAGTTGRCGAACATGTYTGAAGTTGAACGGGGATGCTTAAGCTTGACTTGGGTGTGATGAAGAGATTGTCGTGAAACGAGTCTGTCTATGATCGTGAAAGGTGGAAAAGTCTAGCTTGAGTGAAGCACCTGGCTTGAAGAAGGTAAGGAAGAGAGAAGGGAAGAAGGATGGTGAAAGGCYACCTCAGGCGTTGCTTGTATTTAACARGCCTCGAGGACAATGAACGCGCCAAGGACTATTGTGTCCATTGTTCCCATTCTTGAACCAAGCGACGCGTTGCCACCGACCTCGTTGATCTCGGCAGTGAGYTCCAAGCMAAGTTTCGTTTATGTGGGMRTTTCCCGGAGAAAACACTCGCATCCATGGYGGACATTGCACGGTGGTCGTCGTTGAAGACAATGAGGAGAACGCACATCYNAAGTTGAAGCTGACTTGATCGAGTCGTCTCCACGGTCAGTAAGTTGCTCCCACGGTCAATACAACTTTGATCGTGGGAATCATCATCGCTGCCATCCACAAATTTTGAGTCGCCCTTCCTCCTCGTACTCCCAAAATGGCCGAATATGACCTCTCAAAAACGATAATCCCATACCTGGATCGTCACTTGACATTCCCAATACTCGCWCATCTTGCAGAAACCGARCTYTTCTCCGAGCGCGAAGTTTCTATCGCCCAATATGARCTRGCCAAGGGAACGAATATGTTTAACTATGCTGCCAGCTTGTTTGCTCAGATCTGGCCTGATGAYGMAGTCCCTGCAGGTGCGTGATCACTATYTTYTGGGMKARYWGGCTMKGAACRCTGAMGACGACGCGTAGAATTCGATGAGAAGAGACTGAAAGCGGTTTCRATAAACGAGAGCCTGCAGCAAGAGGCGCAGGCCGTCCTGGACGTCATCGAGGACCCRAAYGTTGCYCARGCTCTGCGGCAAGACAAGAACCAAAATCTYCARTACTTGAAGGACCATTACAATGTGSGTGTGCTTGYTSTGTSAARTYCTTRCTYGTRKCTTACCAGYGTCATGTRCAGCTCACCTTGGACCAAATCCGTGCYCTGTATACTTTCGGTCAATACCAATTYTCATACGGAAACTACTCWGGYGCAGCGGAYTACCTTTACCATTTCCGWGTCCTTTCYACCGACAAYGATCTCAACACATCGGCYCACTGGGGTAAACTKGCCAGTGATATCCTCACAGGTAAATGGGATGTCGCTCTYGAAGAGTTAAATTCCCTYCGYGAAGTCATCGACTCGCGATCACCCCCTCCAATGCTMCCAAAYTCCTCYTCAAAYAATGCYTCMGAACCCGCTTTGGCCCARCTRCACTCACGGACYTGGGTATTRCACTGGTCGCTGTTCGTCTACTTCAACCACGAACAAGGCAGAACACTCCTCCTGGAAACYTTCCTCTCCCCYACATACCTCAATACTATTCAGACATCATGTCCATGGATYCTCCGTTACCTCGCCACCGCTGCCATCCTGTGCAGAAAAGCAGCYGCCTCTGGYTCTGCYGCCAACCCKTCCTCATCKCGKGTYCGWAAYGCYATCCGCGAYGTCGTCCGCGTCATCCAAATGGAAGAATACCAATACAAAGACCCCGTCACGTCATTCCTCAAAGAACTCTACGTCGAGTTCGATTTCGAAGCGGCCCAGAGAGAGCTTGGACTCGCAGAAAAAGTCGTAGCAGACGATTTCTTCCTCGGGGACTTCAAGGATGAATTTATGGATAACGCTAGATATCTCATCAGTGAAGCCTACTGCCGGATACACCAGAGAATCGACATCGGGTATGTGGCCTTTCAATTTCTACTCACGTTCCGTGCTGAAGATTTGGTTTTATGTAGGGATCTCTCCGACCGCCTGAACCTTTCGCGCGACGAGGGTGAAAAATGGATCGTCAACCTCATCCGTGAGACACGCATGGGCCAGGACGCCAAAATTGATCTTGAGAAGGTAATGAAACCCCTCTGCTTTCTTCTTGCCATCGCCTCACCCGTAATCCACAGAATGTCATTGAAATCAACAGACCGCCTCAACCCATCTACCAGTCAGTCATCGAGAAGACCCGTGGCCTCGCTATCCGCACCCAAGCTTTGGGTGCAGCGTTGGCTCGTTCAGGTGCTCCTCCAGCACAGGCCGGAAGCAATCCCGGCGCACCAACACCGTCGCAGATCGCGGTGCAATAAGAGATCTAGTGTACTCGTGTATCTTTGTACGCTGTGGCATAGGACAGTGAGAGTCAGAACGCAGCAAAACATTCCTGTCAAGGTGGATAGTGTACAAGAGTGGTTGGTATCATCAATTACGCTTTACGACTGCGACGGTATCCTACTGCGAGTTAGGTGGCGATCGACTGAACCTACGTTCAACGGTGCTTACCATTATCCCCTGCCCAACTGCCCTCTGCTCTCCCTTCTGAAACTGCGTTCGAACCAATCCTTGAGAGACAGAAAATCCGCGAAAGGGAAAGAACCATCATATGTACCACATATAAGTAGCAGGTTACGAAGCTGGGTCATGGAGGACAGCGAGGAGATATGCTTCATCTGAACGCCAAATACATCAGTCAAAGCCCGCGTGAGAGGTCAAAAGGGACTCACTGGGCGATATCATAACTTCATGTCTCTTCGTTCGTATCCGCAAGAACTTGACTTCATCCTACGTCAATAGTCAGCCTCCCAAAACCCTCAAGCTCACCAACGGTTGTCGTACTCACCGAGTCACTCGAATCCTCTGACAATTCCTCCAATGCACCTTGGATATTCTCCATGATCTTGCCAATAGCAGCAGCGTACTTCCTGCCGTGTTCACCATCGAAGATGACACCAGATTGCTTTATGATACTGTATGGGTGTCCTCTGGACATCAATATGTAGCCAAGGACCGTTCGATGGGCTGATAGCAGCGAGAGTGTGTGTTCGAGTTCTGGCGTCATGGCAGTCGGTTGGTTGAAGGGCCACGGGCGCTTACGAAAACCACCTCTGAGGAATTAGACTCTCTAAAAGTGACAATCATGACAATTCTAGTCCAAGTCCAAGTCCCAGCACCTAAATCTACAAAACCAGGACTAATGGAGAGGATCGATCAAGACAAGCTCGTGCCTAACACACTCTATGATTCTTCCACTCCATTCATCCATCTGGGGACCAAGTCTGCACCTCGAGAAACTTGACATGCATATCTTGGTCGAAGTGTTTGCTTGTGAGGCACGGCGAAAATTCATCATAGCTACCTTGTTACCATTTCTGATATATGCACGGTGAAGCCCAATTGCGTAGGTGTCCGCTTGTTGAGCCTCTAAAGGATATAAACGTTCGGTCTTGACGGTGTCCTGTGCATCTACGGACAAGGCGTACACGCCATCGTTCGTGTCAAAGGCAACGTAAGCGGAGCCCAAGGGCTCTAGTAAGATTCGCGAGAAAGCTCCACAAGCGAAGGCGCTGCCGCTCATTGGAAAGACGTAGATGGGAGCACTGTGGGAGGGTTCGTCGCCATCTCCGTGGTCCATTTCAGGAATTTGATAGACACATATGGATTTCGGGCCAGCAGCTAGTAGCTTCTGATGAGGAAGTAATTGCTGATAGCCCTGCGAAGAACATATAAAGAGATGAAGAAAGGAGATTATACATACTCACACTCCCGAGGAAGGTAGCCAACTTGCGAGCGGGCGGAGAGTCAGGGGCCGTCCAGTCATAGACCCAGACGACGGGGCCAAGGAACTCGGAGACAAGGTTTCCAAGTAAGGATAGCTGGAAAGCATAGAAGTGTGAGGGTATTTCCAAGGTTTTTAGATGAAGAGCGGATATGCCAGAGGTGTCTCCGGGGGTCATTGGGAGCGTGCAGCGCCAAATGGACACGCTCGGAGGACGACTCGGCTTTCGGCCATCTAAAGTCAATGAGCAAAGAACGCCCACATTAGGGGCAAGTTCACTCAACAATCATTGTATGAAATCGCCAGGATAAATGTTAACTGAGAAAAAGCGGAGGCGTTGACTTGGAATTCCATAGAAACAATTGAGTAGCGGTTGGTGGGACGAGGCACAAGGCGTATAGGAAGAACCGGCGACGCTTCTGAGTGAAGATCGTACGCTACGATATATTTATCCCAGTCATCGTTATCGGAGTAGAGAAGCCAACGTCCACCAGGAAGGATATCATAGACGGCGGTGTGAGATGCACGCTTGATGACCCGGAGGGGCGGCAGCTCAGCGGTTGAAGAATTAAACCATCCAYGGTCAGATCGAATCCATTTCAAGACCAGAGACTCTAAATCAGGCGAAGACAGCTCCTGTAATGGCTTCGGGGGGATAATTGGTATGATATACGATTGGGAGAGGCGGTTAAAGAGGTTCTTCCACACTACGTGGGACCGAGACGCGTCGTCAAGAGCTTTACACGTCTAAGCAAAGCCAAAAGTCACATTTAGTGCAAATGCAAGCATCCGAACAAGTACTCGCCATTCGAGCCATCAGGATTTCTTTCCATTGTGCTTCAGCCAATATTTCCACAAGAAGTTCATATGGGAGCGATGAGATTGTCGCAGCCCTTTTTGAAACACTGCCCACCGGCTCACCTAGGGGAACCATTCATTCCAAGCATATTGCGGCTATTGGGGGAACAACTTACGAGCACTGTGTCCTCCGAGTCCAGAAGGGAGGATGATGCTTGGAACTGACAAAGGTTCAAAACCGCTTGAAACACGAGCTAGCGARTGTGCAGAAACTACAGGCTGGAAAGGCAGATTGATGGATCCGACCGGACACCAGTTGGTGGTTGGAGAGATACAGGGGCTTACCGACAACGCATTTGTTGAATGCCTCCCCTGAATGACTCCTGGATGCTTCACGACGGAGGCGCAGCTGGCCTGATTGGGATACTTGTAGTGTTACAACAGAGAAAAGATCATTAGGCTGAACTAGAGGATACAAGTAGGGCAGTCGCTGGGAAAGACAAGGAAAATTGGACACGAGAGCTCCACGCATCTTAATCGAGGAAGTATTTGTACGCGGCTCTCCAAGCTTTCTTCCCTTCGGTCTCAATAACGTCCTGCAATGCAGTGAGTATGATGGNCCATGTCAAGTATACAGAAGGACTGACTCCATGACAAGGGATGATCCTCTCAAAATCCCACCCATCAACCGTCTTCGCATCGCGCCTCATTGCTCTGTTTAACATAAATCAGATGCAAATTGATTTGAGGCTATCAATAGATACACGCACGCTTTATCTTCACCTATCTGCCAGAGGAGCTTGGGATGCAGCCAATGGTAAGGATTAATATGCGCCCACGACGGGGAATATCCGGATGACTTCGATTTCGAGTACTGGTCCCAATCTATTGAGAAATATGAGGCGAATGCGTAATAGGACGACTCACTTGCTCGGTAGGAGGCAGATTAAGCAAAAGATCGGCCTGAACCAGAGTTTTAGATGCAGGATGTAAGAATGCAACGTCGCGATTCTTAAATCCAGAAAAGTAACTAATGATATGAATGATTAGCAAGCGCGTATTGTCGAGCAGTTTGTACGCACCAGGCTTGAATCTGGGTGGATTCATATATCAGCGCGTGCGAGTGGCTCAAGGGAGAAAGATATGACCTCAGGTTCGAATGCATACTTCGTTTCAGGGAGGTCAGTACCCCAAACTATCGTAGATGAACTCCACATCAAAGCCAAGTTCGTCGGACAGGAAGATTCAGCGACGTACTGCCATCGAATTTCAGTGTTTTATCTTTGCAGTTGTCTACGGCCATCTGGGTCCCGAAAAGCTTCGCAGAAGGATACGCTTTCTTGAACTCGCCTAAAGTAGACTAATCAGCACATGTAGCGCAGATTCTGATGGAAAGCGCTCACTGAGGAAGAGGTAGTGCACTCCGTCAGGAGAAACAATGTATCTATGATGAATGTGAGACATGTTCGTTTCATGGGAATAAACAAGGCGGATCAACTAACTTGACGGGTCCAAGTTCATCGAGTTTCGCCTTGGTCTCTTCATTGAGAGGGGTCGACGCGATAACCCAAAGCCCACCGTCGGACAGCTTAATAGCGGTAGATCGACCACCGAATGGAATGACGCCAAGTCGGGCAAAAGGACTGGCATGGAAAAGCGAGGAAGTAAATTGTCAGGGCACGTAGCGCTCTCTCTTCCAAAAGCGACTCACCATGAAAACGTCCAAACGCCTTTGACAACCTGGTTCACGGTGAGTTGCGTACGACATGGTATGCATATCCATACAAGCTTACTTCTCGTATGACGGTTTCTGACATTGTTGGCGTACTGGTGGTGGTAAGAGATGAAGAAGGTTAATGGCGTCATCGGCGCTCACGCCGCGGAGTCAATGGGTGCATTTGTCACCTGACCGTCACGCGTCACCTCCTGCCAGTGGCAGTGGAAGGCTGGAAGCAACTTGAACTTCAGACTCAGTCCCCCCCCATCCAGATCCTTAGACCTTCGGCGCCACTTTCCAGTGCTTCTCTCTTGCCACGTCCATGTCAAACTTACTTCCAGGTTTCTCCCTCCCCACCACCGAATCTGAGATCGACCTTCGCCTGAATGAACTTCGAACCCAGTTCCTGGCTCTCTGCAAACATCGCAACGTGTCCTTCTCTACCACATCGAAACTACCTCCAGAGATCCTTGCCTACATTTTCGAATGTGTTCGTGGCGACTCTGAATACTATCTCTGGGTGCCAGAGGTATCGCATATCTGCGCGGCATGGCGTAGCATAGCTTTGGCTACGCCGACGCTATGGTCTTCCGGTATTTTGAATCCACCCGAGTGGGGGATCGAGGTCTTGCGACGTGCCCAAGGTGCCTCTCTGGACGTGATATTCCCAGCTATATCATATCATGATAAATGTTGGGATCACCCAGATCGTCTGCTGATGCGTGCGGTACTTTCAAGGTCAAGTCAGATTCGCTCTATGATCCTGCCGATTGAATCAGTGAGCCCAGGCGATGTTTTTCGGCTCTTCTCGAGCTTGGTCGCATCTTCCTCACTCTGCCAGCTCACACGATGCCAAATACAAATCGTAGACCCCATTCATTTATCCATCCTCCCAAATGACTTTTTTGCTTTCATCCCGTTGCCACCTCTGTTGCACGAGCTGAAATTATCTGATTGCCACACCCCCATTGGTATTCCTCAATTTCATAATCTACGCACCCTCCGCATTCAAAGCGATCCAATTCATTCTAGTGGATACAGCCTTTCAAGTTTCCACCGTGCTCTCCGGGACATGCATCATCTCGAAGTTTTGTATCTTTCTGATGCCTTTGTGCCAGAGGAAGACGTATCCCTCCCCGATCATTTCGTGCTTCCAAAGCTCCGTGAGGTTTCCATCAAACACGTCTCCCCCGAACCTCTGTCTCTGTTGCGAGGCATCGAGGCCCCGAAGATTACTTCCGTCGATATCCAGATCCCGTCCACTCCTTCGCAATGGGGTACCATCACCTCACTGGCCGATGTGCAATCCATCTTCTCATTTGCGTCCTTTACGCCCCCTTCGCTGCAAAAACCAAGCAATCACCATCTCGAAATCTCGAGATCTATATTCACGCCTTTCCTTTCAATCTTCTACACCCAGTGCGATGGTGATGGAAACCCTTCCAAGGCTCTGCGCATTCTTAAATGTGATATGAGCCTTGACATTGTGTGGACGATTATTCATCGGGAAAAACTCCGTTCATTTTCGCTGGTCCTCACCCCAGAAGCGATCCCGCTTCAAATAGAGAACTTCAATACTATCTCATCACTAGCGGATTCGCGTAATCTTGCCATACTTCAAGTTCCGTATCTATGCTTTGCGGACATCGGACTTCTGGCAACATGGACGAGCTCATCTGCTTTTCCCCACCTGTCCAGCCTCACGTTGGATTGTTTACATCGCAAGCCGAAGAACATCACGTTCTTGAAGCTGAAGGACTGGTTAATTGCAAGGGAAGAACAAGGGCTTACGGCACTGGAGAGCCTCCAGATTTCTCGGTGTCCACACCACCGTGCAGTGATTGCCGGGATGCTGAAGGTGTTGGTCGAGCAACTAGAGATATCGTGTCGGCCTCTTCGACCGCCGAATTCGATCGTACCGTCCGTATCTTATAACGTAGATGAGAATGTGTATTCGTGAAGTGATGGAGTGGCGGAGATGAAGTCTGATGGGGAAGAGTTACATAGTCGAGCTCCTAGATGACGCAGCAGCATCTAGCGCAGCCAACTGATCGACCAGATCATCCATCAAGGATTTCGGATTTCCTTGAGACTCTCCATGAACGCCCAAACTGAGTGCCAGTGAGTCGCGCTTCGTGGGAACCAATGGGGCACCTTCAGGCTCAAACCCAGGCGCGATCCTTCTCAATGCCTCGCGCTTCCTCCTTGCCTTTTCTTCTTCACGGGACTGGAGGTATGCTTCGCGACGAGCGGCATGCGATGCCATGGTGTTCCGTCGTGATGACTCCAAGGTTAAGATATGTGGTTCCAGGGTATATGGGTAGACAAACTAGAGTGAGGCGTTGATAATAAGCGGGACTCTGTGAGTCTACTGAACGACTTACGTATGGTGTTATGCTTTCTGGGAGCGGGTGAATATCCGGGGGGAGTTCAACCTAAGACAATTCACTGGCAAGTTAGACCTACACTCGCCGTTTACTGGCAATATTGGCAGACGAACTGGCGGAGGGACTCGAAGGCTTGGTGACTTGATTAATGGGACATGAGACGCAGCGGCATACTGTACTATGGAAATTCAAGAACCAGGGAGCTCAGAGTGGGTCGCAGGGCATACCGTGTTCAGGCATTGTCGCTGAATCGCCGTGAATCTGGGTCATGTTCCGTCGAACTCCAGTGAATTGACTGTGAGAACAGTAATTCGCACGCTCAGCGATCGCCTTGACAAAATTGATATCCCCTTTAACTCATAGGAGCTCAGGGGCACATGTCCACTTCGCTAAAGTACACATACAGAGAGCTATTTACGGAAAGTTCAAGTCAATCCTAACGGTTCTTGGGCTCAGCCACTAGCAAATTTTATTAATCGTATTTTTTCCCGTTTGCTGCTAAACAATGACTTACCTGGCCATAACCAATCCTCATTGCTACATTGAATTGAATTTAGCCCAGTCGATCGAACGCAAAGGCAAGCCATACGCACTGTATGTTACGGGGAAGGCAGAGACTGTGGAGTAGTTGAAGACAGAAAAGGCGTGGATTGGGATATTAGTACCTCTGGAAAGCTGGATGGCAGTAAAATTTAAGTAGATGGCTCAGCGAAAATATGAGACAACAAGCGGGACTTACTTCGACATTTGCCGTCACATCAAATACCAGGCCCCCAGTGATATTGCTTCCTCCTTGTGTCGTATTCTTACGATCGTATTCATTGTTGTAAGCGGCATCAAATGTGAATTGATCATTCCCTCCGTTGTTGAACATAGGAAGAGATTCTTTGTAGCCGATACGGTCTGTTCCATGGGTGTCAATCACAAGTGAACGTGCATCAAACGAAAGAAAGACATACATCGGCGACGCTCGTCTTTGATGTCCCCAATGACTTCTCCACTCCAATCCGGTGGAAACTGCGCTCGGTATACCGGGTTGGCGGACGAAAGGATGTTATGCATAAATTTCAGCCCCTTCCTCACGGTTTGGGTCGTTTCGAAGTACCCCGAGTGAACCATTAGAACTGTGATCCGCCCTCCTTTCGCGGTGAATTGTGGATCATCGGGTCTGGCCGACGATACATAGACATAGATCTCAACGTTCCACTCGGCTCTTCCTACATCATCTCTGCTGGAGATCCATTGGAACGGAACACTGTGAAATGTTAATCAGTAACCAGGCTTTTACCCTCAGCAGTTTTCGAGAGTACGAACCGTTTCCAAAAGACAGTTCCGATAGGTGGGGTCAGACTGTATATGGTATCCCGCGGGTTAGGATCAGATGGGGCTGGGGCTGGCTCTTCAGGAAGGCCTTGCATTGTTGGTTCATCTTGTGAAGACATAGTGCATCTGATGTGTGTACCGGACGATTAGTTCATGGTAAGATGTCGTATGCTTAAGTACGCTGCTTCCGGGAACCGTAGGAGTATTTTCCATTATGTACAAGTGGACTTACAACGGTGGCGAGTTAAGATGGTGAGAAGCTTTCCAGGGTGTTCGCGTCGGGTTGTTCCTCGGTTCATATCCTGATAACTTTGTTACGTTTGGGACGTTCGAGAAGAAGAGAACGTTAATTCATTTTCATGATAAGTATGCTTGTGACCACAGTCTGAGCACGTACACCACCAACGGGCCGACACATGGGCGCCAGGTTTATCTCGCACCTCGGCCACATGACCTCGGTAGCTGTGAAATGGTCTCATACCAGCTGGCCTCCATGTAACATCGCCTATGGCCACACCATGGCTCCAGGTTAAGCTGGCCGACAGGTGTTGCAATAGATATATACCACCTTTGATGAGAGCCTGTACTACATTCAGCACAGCTAATATTCAGCATTCCAGGCATGCAGGTACTAGATAGTCGCGCTTATTACATTTGATAAATGGAATAAATATTTTTATTGAAAAGGATGAAACGATATATACATGGGCAGCGAGACTAAATAAGTAGTGATAAAACACAACCTCAACAGCCCAGGAAACATATGCTACTAATCATTGGTTCCACCACAGTCCCACCGATATCCTGCTACCGCGAACTACAAGGATCCTGCTCGCTAGAACATCATAAATGGTCAGCAACAACGATGCGGGAATGTAAGGGATGGGAACGGCTACCGATAACATCATCATATCAAGCCCACTGTCCTATGCTCATCTGTATCACGTCGTCACGACATGATGTACCTCTCCTGGTTGCGAGCTGCGAACGGAAACATTGAGACAGAATGGTTCAATGATGAAATGGAGACATACCGTTCACCGGGCACGATCATGGCAAGGACGAGGTGACTGTGTCGAGACACGGAGGAGTTACGGACATACCGGAAAGGTCTTCGTCAAGAGCTGAGAGCGTGGAGGTGGAAGTGGGAAGGCGAGTGGACATTGTGGTCAATAGACAAGTTGTGAACATTGGGAGGCAATTGGCGCCGTCTCAATTTATCCACGCCACGTGGGTGACATGCGGAGTTTGAACAAAGCTCGAGCGAAAACGACAAGTCCCTTTCAAGTCCCTCAAGCTCTTCGACATCGACATTTTGACGACAGGCAGCTAACAATACATCACCTAGCTGCGCGCTCAAGTCGAGGTGTATATTAGTTGTGTATATGACTGTCGTATAATGATCCATAAGATCAATAACGCTTTCCAGTCACGACTCGTCACTCCACTGCACAGTGCAAAGTTTTGGCGCTGCAAACTTGTGAAATGGGAGGCTGGTCGACAGCTGGAACGAAAGAGGTGTTCCGTTATATGTCCTCCACATAGATACTAGCCATGAAGCAGGAGCTCCACCACCGAAATATCAGGTTCGGCCAAAGCTGGTGGCCAGGCGGACAATGGGCGCTCGGCCAGGGGACTTCGCCCCAGCTGGTCACCGTGTGACACACAGGTCCCTACCAGCGGTCTCGAACTCCGTGGTACCAGGTGAGTGTAGTACCTGGCGTCTACGTTTGGCAGCGTTGGCGGTGTAGATGGAAATCACATCAACGGCGAATGGTAAGATGTAATATATAGGGGGTCACCAGCACCCCTTACTCTACATAACCCCTTGTTCAGGTCAAGGCGTGTAACACAGTCAACTTCTCTACGGAAAGTCAAGGTCGATATTGACAGTCTTAGGACCAAGCCACTTCGATGGAACATCAGATCAATGAATATCCCACCAAGGAAATGGGCGCCTACCGCTCCATAGCCGATCTTCATGGCTGGATAGATAATGAGCATCGAGCGCAGACACATTAATAGAGTAAATCGCACGTACAGAAGGTCATGGGGAAGGCAGACGTGTCACCAAACTTAAACACAGAAAGCCCGTGGATCGGTATGGTGACTGGATTGGAGAGCTAAATGACGATTAGCCATATGCGACTCAGATTCAGTGACCCGGTGATGTGTACTGCGTCTTTGTGGAGGAACTTACTTTGACATTGGCCGTCACATCGAATTGAAGACCATCAGTCATAGAGCTTCCTCCTTGAGTGGTATCTTTCCGCTCATACTCAATGTAGTAATGTGCGTCAAAAACAAATTCGCCATTCCCTCCGTTATTAAACATCGGCAACGAGTCCTTGAAGTCAACGTGGTCTAAGAGTTTGTCGCTGTCAGTATGAAGTTTGCTGCTCAGAGGTGAGATTACCGGGGCTTACATCGGCGCCGCTCGTCATCTATGTTCCCAATTACTTCACCACTCCAGTCGGGCGGGAACTGCTCTCGGTAGACAGTACTCACGGAGGGGACAACGTTGTGTATGAACTTGAGACCCTTGTTTATGGAATGGTTAGTTTCGAAATATCCGGTGTGGACCATCACGATTGTAATACGGCCGCCCTTTGAGGTGAACTGGGGGTCGTCAGGTGCTGCCGACGAGACATATACGTATATCTCTACGTTCCACTCCGCCGTTCCGACACCAGTTATGCTAGAGTTCCATTTAAACGGGATACTGGATGTTGAACGTAAGTAGGGCTTCGGGCCGAGATCGAGAGTGACTTGCAGACCTTTTCCAATATGATGTCCCAATAGGCGGGGTGAGACCGTCACTTGAGTCCCCAGGGGCCGGGACAGAGGGGACCGTGGCCTCATCTACAGGGTTTGCAGTAGTAGAAACTTCAGAAGCAGACGAAGACATGTGCTGTGGCTGTTAAAGAGATGATTGTGAGTTGATGTAACACCCTTCCATTCGACGCACCTTTAAATAGGCCTACGACAATACCTCCAGACGTAGAGAGTCCCCATCGTACGCATCGGTGTTTTATCGGTAGCGACTTGGGAGCGAATTAGCCCTACATGCGCAGCACTATTCAGATGAGACGAGTGCCAAGCTCGCAAATCGATTCTGAGCACGTCCGGGTATCGATAAGCCAGTCAGGTGCTCTTTGCGATATGACTTCATTAAGTTCACGAAGTGAAGCGGTCTTCTGGAAGGAAATGAGGGGACAAGAGCTAAGTGGTAACGAATCATGAGGGGTACCTGGTCGGAGGTGGCGTGGAAAGGAAGTTCGTGATTAGATACGACGTCCTTCAAGTTCTGCAGCGACGCCAATGGCCGAAGACGCGTCAAATCCTCCAGGAATCACCGGAAAATTCTCCAACGTACTAGAAGGTGGACATCAAGCTCCCTGGAGGGATTTGGCAGAAACCAGGTTTTACACCACCGTGTTCATCATCAAAGATGGAAAAGTGAGCGGTTGCTTCTGATTTCGGTTGATCGACCCCTGCGACGATTGCCGTCCTTCCTAGATACTTCTAGGAAAGAAGAAGCGTGGTTTTGGTCTTGATTAGTGGGTAAACATCTAGCGCAATCAGATACGTCTGAGCTCATACCCCTCCTGTCACGTTCTATGGAAACCCCAGCTTTCTCGGGTTCGGCAAGTCATTGAGTTTCTTGATCTCATGTTCCCGCTGACTGCGCCTTGCTCATCATCTACTGTCCAGGCGGGAAAGTAGAACCTGGAGAAACATCCCACGAAGCAGCCCTTCGCGAGCTACATGTAAATTTCTAACCAAAGATCCACTGTTGGACGAGATTGACTGTTAACTTAGGAGGAAGCAGGTATCTCTGCTCCGATAAAGCACGCAGGGACGCTTCTCTTCACCAAGGAGGGGGTAGACTGGAATTTTCACATCGATATTTATCGTGCCGAAGCCTACGAGGGAGACATCACAGAGTGGGTCATCTACATCACATGTCTGAATGAAGCAACAGGCCATTCATCACAGTTACTCAAACTACATGACAGAACGGAAGAGATGAAACCCGAATGGTTTGACATTGACCAAGTGCCCTACGAGAAAATGTGGGCTTCTGATCGTCATTGGCTTCCCAAAGTCATTTCGGACAGGTATCACATTGGACGGACGGACTTTGATGAAAATGATGAACTCCAAAAGTGGTGGTTTGCTTTGAAGGATCCGACCTCCCAGAAGCAGGAACATGGGGAGCATTAATAGGAGGAGGACTCATAGGAGCTTAGGAGTCCGTTTCTCACGGTCAATATCGCACTGTTCAATGCGAAGCTTTTGACGGTCTTCGTGAACCTGAACTCCTTCCTTACGCATCCATGCGAGCAAGCTGAAATCCTCGAATGGAAAAATTTACGACGCTCGAGCCAGTGAGGCTCTACTCATCGACGACCACAGCCAGCGCGCGATTTCTATCACGAGGCCAACCAAAACCATCCATTGCGCAGCCTTTAGTCGGACGATTACCTTCGGACCTCCATCTCCTCATACTTGCTCATTTGCCCATACCGGATTTCTCAGCCTACTCTAGGTGCTCTCATGCAACGGCTGCCCTGGCTCAGGATGAGAAGATTTGGCAAGCTCGATGGTCAGCTCTCAAAGTGGACAAATATCACCTCTCGGAAGTATTAGATGAATTGGAGAACAATTCTAAAGGCAAGGTGGCTGCCTTGAAGTCTGCGGCGCCGCCTACGCTCGAGATAGATGACGATTTTGGAGAATTCGCATCTGTGGATATCGTGAATAATGCACCTGTAGAGGAGATGGGCGATTTTGTCGGAGGTAGCGGGTTTGATGACGTTGCGCGTATGATGGTCCCTCCAATATCTCCCTCAACTTCGACCAAGGTTACCCCCAGGACGCTGTACTCACGAGCGCACCGCTTGCTAAAACCCCTGACTACGGCCTTGTCTGCGCCTCCACATTTGGTTCTCTCTACTTTGGCTGCGAATGTCCCATCGCTCCGATCTCAAGCAAAGGCGCTGCACCTACTGTCTCGTTTCCTTTCACCTAGCATCAAACCTCTCAGACAATGGGAAACCCTATACACGTCGCTGCGTGCTGCAATGGACCGCTTTGATGCCAACGCACTCTCTGCCTTCGATGTCGCTGATGGGAACGGAAACGAAGTGGCCATGAGGGAGGCGGCTGAAGCAAGCTGGGAGGTATGGGACAGAGACGGTGACTGGGAAATGGGGAAGGTATGGGCTGAGAAACGGGAGATTTTCTATGAACAAGGTAATTGGAAACCACTGGAGAATTTCAAGTGCGTGATTGGCTCGTTGAGGGTTGGGATTCATGTTAACGGTAACTCGTACTTCGTAGAATGGATGGTGTACTCGACTTTGATGCAATGGACGAATTTATGAACCATATCCTCGAAGCTATCATTGAGCAAGGTAGTCTTGCTGTTAGGGTGTTCCCACCCGCGTCGGAGGTACTCTTGTCTTTCTCAGAAAGACTGGCTACAGATGTGGTATGTACCTTCTCTTCCTAAGAACGCTCCTACCTTTAAATGTCTCCTTCAGGTTGGCGAATATATCACTTCGGTGCTACTACGTGCCCGGGAGGTTTCGACCGACGTCTACCTGAAAGCGGCAGCAGCCACCTTTCGCGAAGCCTGGCGTATGGTTGATGCGATCATGTTAGCCGCATCGGTCCGAGAGGATTCTGCTATATCCCGCACAAGGGTAGAAGATGTTGTGTGAGTACTATCCCCTTTGTCGTAATGACGTACCTAAGCCACCTTCGCATGGAGCAAGGTATCAAATGTTCGAGCAAAATATGGACGAATACCTTGACGAAGAAGTTGATTCGATAAAGCAGTCCTTCGAGGGCATCTGCAAAACATGGGAGAAGGGCGTGAGTGTCTCCTTTCCTTTCATGACATAAAGGCTTAAGCCTCCGTCAGAATACGAACAATAACATCTCGGATGCCAGTGCTAGCGACCCATCCGCCTCGCAAGCTAGATTCCTTGGCTCTCATAATCCAGCTCAAGTCAAACGAAATGTACTTGCGTCATTTACATCAGTGCTTTTGCTACCGGTTACTATCGTTCCACGCACGGTCGGGGCAGTAGGTGCTGCCCTTACCACTGGTGGAACAGCTGCTGTCCAAGGTATATCCATGCTGAACCCACAACGATGGGGAGGAGGCGGTACGACTCCTGGGGAGGAAGGCTACTCTAGGAATCTGTCGCAGGACAGAGGAGGCCTTTTCGAAATAGGCGACGATGAGGACGATATATCGGAGAAGAGCAAAGCCAACAACCGGTGTAAGGCACTTGTTCATACCTTGGGGCGAGACTGATCCTATGTGTTCATAGCCTCGGTAGCGTCGACGCTAACAGTGAGCTCGGCATCAACATCGACTGCAGCGACCGCAGTTTCGTCTAAGGAGTTCACGGCCAACGTGAATTTCGACCTTCTTCTTTCTTTAGATACAGCCCTGGAGTTGATTCACGCTGACCGCGAAGCCCTGAAGAGGGTTGAGACGTTCGCCGGTTACCCAGGCCACTATGGACATCGAGTACGAGACACGATAGAAGAGTTGTTCATACTATTTCTCCAAGCTCTTGGCGATGGACATGTGTCCAAAGGGTTTTCGCAGTAAGCTTTCACCATCATATCTCTTGTTCGCCATCGTTTGACACTATTCATCAGGGCTATTCTTCAGATCACATCATATAGACCGGCTGACCATGAAGAAACTACCAGTGTGGCACCCCTGGTACAGTTCTTCGAATTGGTCCATGTCGGAGACACCATTCAATCTATGGTACAAGTATACTTTGACAAAGAATTGGTATGCGTCTCTCCTTGATCTAATGACCGCTATCTAATACTTCATAGGCTCCTCACATAGATAAAACGGACTTTTTGAACGCTGTTGTCAGGGAAAAGAAACGATTTGAGAATTCTCTTGATGACTCTGTCGCTGCTGGGCTCAACGCAGGAACAGACCTTCTCATGAACAAAGTATGGTGACGTTTCGTTTCGTCATGGTACGCATCCACCGACTAACCCATTGTCCGTGTAGGTCGAACACATAATTACGAAACTCACGAAGCCTCGAGAATATTACCCACCTGATGACGATCCACTTGATCTTGGGCCGTCTCAGGCGTGTACTGAGGCCATCAAATGCTTGGACATGCACTGCAAGCTTCTGAAGGGTAGCACGAGCAAGGAGGTGCTCGAAGTGTTTTACCAGGAAGTTGGTATTCGTCTTATAGCGTGAGACTCGCCGCATCATCTTCGATGCTTCTACAAGTCACTCACATCCGCGTCCTTATCAAAGGATTCTACAGAAGCACATCAAGCGTCAGATAATATCTTTGGCCGGTGGATTCCAAGTTATCGCAGACCTGAATGCGTATCACACATTTATCACCACGCTCAAGGTTCTCGTATCCTCCCTTATAATTCCATGCGGTAGTTACTTAACTGGATAACCTCCCAACACATCTAGGTCGCATCGATAACAAACGACTTTTCACATCTGAAGATGCTTGGCCATGTATTTGTTGTCGAGGATGCGAAGGATCTGGCACAAATTGTGCGTGACGTTACGCGCTACGGTGGAGCTTATCGTCCCGAGGTAAGCTTTCAATTCTTCGCATTCTGAATTGATGAAATGATTGACATACGCAGGATATATACGAATTCATCCAAAGGCGTTCGGACTGGAAGAAAATAGAGAAAGTCGTGGATAAGACTATGTATAATCTTAGCTTCAAAGAGGACTGTGTCATTTGCTGATACTAGCTTGCTAACGGAGGCTCTTCCATATGTCAAACTCATGTCAAGTCACATACAACGGTTTCAGTTCGACAGTAATCTGACCACACTCTCGACTCCTGAGCGCCGCCTCCTATTGAAATACAAGCGGAGCGAGTGTTGAATCAACCACACCCAGACCACACGCCACGAACCAGAATGACTAGGTCAAGCAACTCGGGCGACCTCACTGTGAACTGGACCTTCTTCGATGTCCCAACCCCTTCCGTGTTTAGAATCTCAATACCTCAAGCCCTCATGGAGGACATAGAAGACGTGGACGCCCTCAAACTGTTATTCGCCAAAGAAATGATTAAGAAATATAATGTTATTCCGATATTAAACTCTGGTTTCAAGCTTTGCCTAGTTAGCAGTCTCTTCCTTCCCTCTCTGACTGCCGTTTTTACTACCCCATCAGGTCTCGAATCGCGTTTCCGCAGCCGACTGTCTCACACCAGGTTGGATGGATCTTGTCGAGAAAAGACTCCTTTGGCATCCGTCTGACATATCGAAGTCACCTCCATTGGAAGATGAAACCCTTCTGCACGTGGTTGTCCAAGCTTCGCAGAGGACGACGAGCATCAACTGGTTCTTTCTATCTCCTGAGAAACCTTGCTGTATCTACTCGGAACGCCCTTTTTCCGACTTCGTCGATCTCAATATGTCTCAACTCCGAGCCCTTTTTGCCGTAGATATTGAGCGGGAATGCGGGCTCAAGCCTGTAATCAATTCCCATTTTCAATTTTATCGGGTAAGTCTTCGTATATAGTACACTACACACGTCTCAATACACTATCCGGCCCAATCTCTTTAGATCGACACGGAGATTGACATGGTTGACGCAGAGGAAACTAAATGGGAAGATGTTACCATGCATCAAATCAAACGTGCGAATCAAATACCTCTTCTGAGTGGACTTTTAGAACAGGACTGCGTGCATCTGGTTATTGCTGCTGAGTTGGAAGAAAATCAAATCAATCCACTACAGTCGCAGCTTCAGCGTGTGTTCTACGGACAACCCCTTCAACAGGACGATACTTAATGACATCTGAATAGGTTTCAATCAGTTATTTGACACCTCATTTCGCCCACCCTCTACATCTGCTCAACGCCCCATCCTAAGCCAACGCTTTTTGCCCTACCCAACTTATTACGACGAAAGATGCAGCCTTCTACTTCAAGACCAAACTAGTAGCACATCTCAACCAGACATCCTACCCGGACCTGATACCGGACCTGTCTCGGGAGCGGTTGAACCAGCTATTGGTCACTATAGCCCCAGCACCTCACATTCTCCCAGTCCAATCGTCCCTTTCAACTATATTTGCCCCTTGGAAAAGCGCCATGATTGTGTCACGTTCCTAGCGGAAACCAGGTCTATTCCGAAGGAGCCCATCGTTGTCAAGTTCGTATCAACTTATGGACTGGCCGCTCACCAGTTTTTGGCCAAGCTTGATCATGCGCCCCGCCTTCGATATTTTGGACCTCTCCCGGGTGGCGAATCTCCCATAGTACCTCTCTTGAATGCTCCTCCTGGACTTTGCCTTGATCCCTTACGAATGGTTCCCTTACGAATGGTTGTGATGGATTTCGTTGAGTCAATCGAGCGACCACCTCCTAACGCCTACCAATCGGTTAAAGCTGTTTTGGAAAAGCTGCATCAAGCCGGCCTTGTCTTCGGCGATCTTCGTCCCAATAACATCCTCTTCAACAAAAATAATGAAGTCCAGTTTATTGATTTCAACTGGGCAGGATACGAAATCGATGTCCCCGCCATACCTCATGGTGAAAAAGCTGCCTACTACCCTTACGATATCAACATGGTGGCTGGGATCCCTTGGCATCCTGACGTTCGACCGCTGTCAGCTATCCGTGCCATTCATGATAACCATATGTTAGAGCGGCTTAATTTTAGAACTTAGTACTCTAGGCACCAATATACCATCAAACACTTTGTATTCCAGCGCATTGACACCGCGTTGACACAACGCGTAACTTCACGTCACGGATCCTCCAGCTGGCGTACTCTCAGTCTCTCAATGTCTCTCGTGAGCCGTAGGCGACCGCTCTAATAATCCTATCTAAAGACCCTATCACAGATAAAGAGTTTGTCGTTGCTATGTTAGACGTCGACAGAGATTTCTTGCCACCATTTGAGTAGGTACAAGGAGTCCCAAAATGATTCACTCGTAATTGGATACATACATTCTATGATACTGACAGATAGCTATTCCAATTTCACCTTTCAATTCTCCCAGAATTCCATGCCGATGAGGTGCTCGTAGTGCTTTAGCGCACGAGCAACCTGGGCTAAGTTTAAGAACCTCCCAGCTACCAGAATCTATTTCATGCTAGTCAGACTCCAACTCGAGAATAGAGCAGCTAACTTGCTAACTCACAAGCAGGTAATATCGTAACGCATCCCACCCTGCTGCACGATGGATGATTCTCCAGTACTCGTCAATGAAAGCGACGGTGCCGGCGAAATAATCTTCGACGAAAATCGGCCTACAGCGACGTCACAGCGACGTCAACACAGTATTTTCTACGACTGAGAAGAACGGGAACGAACCTACTGAGCATCATCCACCTTGCCCAGAGGGCATGCATAACCTTTGATTCATCACTTATATCCGGAATTTCATATATATCCTCTTCCCTATCCACTACCAACCAGGAGAGCACACCAAATCGATCCATCGGTAGAGTGGCGAGCAAATCATACAACTTCGGCCCATTTGGACGACAAGAGTATTGGATGTCTGGCCCACCATACTCCGAGTCGTAAGGCAAGTATGGGTACTGAGATGCGGGGCCTAAGGGGCGTTCTTTCGGCGGGGGTGTAGGGCATCGGTCCGGAAGGTTAGGAGGACGAGGGGCTTTAGGAGGTTTAGGAGGTAGCGATATAGGAGCATCTTGCGCAGAGAGATCAGGCGGAGGTGCAGTTGGTGTGAAGGGAGGTGGTGTGAGTGATTCTCGCTTATCGAGATCCAAGGAAACGTCCATTCGACCAAAATCAGATGTTAACTGTGTGTCCATCTCTTCAGTAGAAGGGGTCGGGCTTTGTTCCTTGATGGGCGGAGAGGCGGGCTGTGGAAGGAATGCGATTGGAGGGAGAGAAGGCTGTCGTATTGAGACTACGTCGTTGTCTTCAATTTCGGGAAGAGGAGGTGGGATGGGACTTTCAGGCTGAACGGTGGTGAGTCGTTCAGGTCGCTCCGGGGCCACATCATGTTCTGGTGTTGGTGGAGTGCGAGAAGGAACTGGAGATTGCTCAGATAGTGTAATCGGTTGAGTGGTTAGGTGACCTTCAGGTGGTGTTACAGAAGCTGAAGCAAATGGCAGCTCATCATCTTCAACATACTCTAAACCATCATCACCATCGTCAACGTGACTGCTCGGTAATGTTCAGTCGAGAGATTTCGAGGGGTTCACGTGAAGAAAGCTACCTTGTGCTAGCCCTTGTAATCAAGGTGATGACAATACGCCACGACTAGAAGACACTGAGTATTTTGGGAAGACAAAGTGCCCTGGAGAATATTCTTACCGTTGGAGAAGTGAGAGTCCATTGACTCATGACCTCAGGGTGGTCCCAGTTAAGGTGAGCAGCGAGAATACTTCTGGCTGGGAAGACTCCATGAAGGTTGCACAGAGGGCAGAATAGCTGCTGAGCCCTCGCAGTGTGGTGAACGGTTTGATTATCGAGGCGGTATTCTACCTCTAAAGCCACCTTCTGCTCGGGTCCGCAAGTTACCGATTTACGTTTGCACTCCAGGGAAAAACCTTTCCTCAAATTGCGCAGAAGAAACGGTAGGCGACGAGACTCCAGTAAGCGCTGATTATATTGGGTCACCTTGCGAAAGCCATGGACAAGGTCAGATGGAGGTGTAGGATATACAGGGATTGGATGGGATTCCCGAATTCCCATCGTACGATTTGATTCATGTGGACGAGGCTGTGGGGTAGGTTTGCTTAAGGAAGAGTTCGACGATGTCCCGTCTTCGTCTGAGTCGGGATCCGAGCCAACAATCGCAGTCTTTCGAGCTGCCTTCGTGGCAAACCGATTTCTTGGGGGATATCCACTGGGTCTGGGGGATGTCATCAAAAGTTTCAGCACATGCAAAGAGTGCCGTTCAGAAACAAACCTTGGCGGACGACCTTTTGGTGATACGGTGGGTATCACAGGGGATTTGATAGCTACCACTGTTGCTCGATTTATTGGGGCTGCGTTCCCCTTTGGAGGAGACGTTATAGAAGACTGGACAATCCCACCAGATGCCGACAGAGGTCGCTTACGAGACCCCAATGCATCATGATTTGATCCAGAAGTCATATCAGCCAAAGTTGATTTGCGGGGTAAATACAAGGATGGAGGACCTTTCATGGAGACCGGCAGTGGAGTAGCTGGCATTTTGGAGGCTATCATTTTCCGCCGAGGTAAAGGTATTGCGTTACTTAGTTTCGTGGGTGACATGACGGATAGGACGGGTCTGCGAAACGGCGAGGACGGTCTTTTACGAGAATCTGACGGGTCATGTTCCGATGTGCTGGCACCCAAGTTTGGAGGGGAAGTCGATGTGCGGCGAGGTTGTGGGATCCTGTACGTGGTCTTGCGAGATACTTGGCGTTGCGGACGAGGTGGGCTTAACGCGTTGTCTGGAGTCATGTGTGAGGTACTGAGCGTCACGCCTGTCATTGATGCCCGTCTGGGAGTTTGTACGCTGAGTCGACCTGCAGTTGCAACATCGGACCTGCGACGTGCAGATCGGTTCAGCAACTCTTGGNTTTTTTTCGTTCAAGGCTGGTCCTGCGTAAGTTCTGGGGGGTACCCCACGAGATGTTGAAGCGGATTTCCATTCTAGAAAGGGTTGATACAGAGACATATCAGAGTTTTGCAATTTCAAGAGCTATAATCGAGTCAGACTCACTTGCTTTCCAGGGCTTTTGCTGGTGCTGGTCGGGTGGTCGGGAGACCTCAGAGGTAGGCTGAGTAGGCTGCATCCGTCGCGTGGGACTCTGATGTTTTGTGCTTAAGAAGTATAAGGAGCTTATTTGCGCAATGTCATTGTTCAGGGAGTCTATCCCAGTAGACTGAGATTTCGCGTTAGCGGCGGTGGCAGCGCTGGCGGAAGCCAACTTTGTGGCGACAGTGTCCCTTTTCTTCCTCTTTTTGGCAAAAGTCACATTGAGCCCCGTCTTCATGGGCAGGGACATTTTGGTACAACTTGGACAGTCTCAAGAGTTATTTATGACGAGAGAGAATAGGTCGAAGTACAGAGAAAGGACTGATCTTCTGATAGCCTATCTTATGTGAATCCTCCTAGCAGATTTACGTACGCGTCAAACATACCTATCGTGGCGATATCACACTTTCCTAGCTTGAAAACTGAGCGCGAGAGAAGTATTAATATATAAAACGACATAACTTATCCAAAAGCTAGATACAAGAGCGTCCGAGGCTGGTCATTATTATTACGATACATCGAAAGCGGAAGAGAGTGGCTCGTCGTGTCATGACCGAGTACACCTCCCATGGCCTTCCATCTCCAAGTCCACCAACATATCAACTACACGATCGCGAGCGTCTTCCAACGCCCACGATATACCATTGAAGTCTTTGACACCGCCTTCAGAATCCGCCGCCATCTCGTCAGCACAGTCAACCAATCCTTCGGCCTTCGGCGTGTCGGGTGATGTGCAATCAAAGACGGAGCTCCCTAAAGCGCGTCGAAGTGCGTACACCACGCGAACATCCTTCTGCGTAGGGCTGGGCGGTGGGCTCAACAGAATCGAGACACCACAGGCTGGTGCACCTACACCCTCACCCTGAACAGCACCAGTTCGTGAACGAGCTAGGATGGACGAAGGGAATATCTTCTTGTAGAGGAGAACGGCATTGAGTAACGCGTGTATCTCTCCATCAATGCCAGAGTCGTTGGGAGGCGGCGATATGCTTGGAGTCAACAGCTGTTCGGAGCCGTCACAATGGAGCGAGAGACGTTCGAGGATATCACCGAGCTCCGCGAGACTTCCACCCAGACTGCGAGCAGCATCAATGGTCTTCCGCTTCTCGACGGCTGCCACTTCTTCATCCCACAGGTCTACGCGCTCGGTGGAGGCGACAGAAAGACCCTGCGAACGACTCGAAATAGGCATGGAAGGTGGCACAACCGAAGAGATGAAATGCATCGCCAAATGCTTCTTTGTCCGTTCCTTGACCAGCGTACCAGCCAAAGCACCCAACGGCGTCAACATATACCTCTCCCTCTTCCCCTCAACCTTCATCGCCCTCAACTTCTTCACAGCTTCGCCAACCTCCAAATTGCCCAAAATCAACTTCTCGTATTCACGAACGGGGCGGTTAACATCGTTGACGAGCCCGCTGATGATTTCTCGGCGCTTTTCAGGGAGACCAGCACATAGACCTGCTTTCTCTCTTGCACCTTCCCACAAGGCCATGGCGTTCTTGACTCCGAATATAGGAATGTCATGGACGAGGAGAGCTAACGTGATGTGGTCGGATGGTGAGGCATGATACCATGAGATGTGGGTGCGCATGTGGATGTAGGTGCGAATACGGGAGTACAATGAAGTCTGTGTCGGGCCTACAATGGAATCTATCAGCATCAATCAAGAGGGAAGACGAAAAGCAAAACTAACCTCCAAGTACAGCGAGTTCACCTAACCTCATCCAAGCTCTTTGCTCAAGCCCGCGCCGCTCGAATCCTCGGCCTTCCTTCTTGACAGACCACAGTCCCTTCCAGAATCCTAGCGAAGAATCCGAGGAGTGTCCAGCACCGCTAAAAGCTGACCTCAAACCCGCAGCCTCCGAAGCAGTGCCACGCCTAGCAGGAGCAAGAGCTTCCGCAAGCGTCAAGACGACTCGAGGCTCCGGTTCAGCGGAGGATGTCAGACCTATCGACTTGAGTAACGGACTGAACTTCTTCGAGAGCGTCCTTGGGTTGAGTGGTGTCCAAGGTAAGACGATAGAAGCAAAGACAAGGGCCGAAACAATAAGGTGGAAAGCTTGTATAACATCATGCCAGCCCCAACCAGCTTGCGAAGAGAATACTGCGGACGAAGAGGAATTAGGCAAGGGGCTGAGGACATGGCCATCATTAGGAGAAGCGGACGTGGAGGTGAGTGGGGAGTTGTAGAATGAGAAGAGTGCAAATGTGGCAAGGAGGTATTGTTGGGCAGGTCTTTTACGCTGCTCGGTGTCCGCAGGCGCTTGCATAATGACATCTTCTACCTTCGAAACGACAGCGCTGGGAGGGGGAGAAGGTTGTGACACCGATGAGGGAGAGGGTAAAAATGTCGACGAGGTTGGTGGAAGAGCATTCTTGCGAGGGCGTCCACGCTTTCGCTTTTCCGGAACNTACAGCGCCAGGAGGGAGGATCGTCGAGCTCGACGCCGCCGCCACGGATGTTTGAGACTTTGCAGGAGCCTTAGCCTTTCCTCCAGCCTTGCTTGTTGAAGTGGTCTTGACCTTCTTCTTCTTTCTTGGTCCCTCATCGTCACTTCCATCATCATCACCATCATCGTCCTCGTCATCCTCGCCATCGCTTCCGTCTCCCCTATTGGCAGCACTCTTGGACAGGCGAACGACCAGTTCACTTTCGAGCAATTCATCCGTCTCGGGGCCACCAAACTTGGCGGTCCACTCGCGCTCCCATTCTCGAAGCAATGCAGGTCCTCCCACCAGGCTGGATATGAGGGATTTAAGACCAGCCTGTTCTTTCTTGATACGCTTCTCGCGCTTCTTCAGGACGCTACACGAAGAATAAAAACGGGATGGGCAGAAGAGGGACCTATTCTACTTACCGAATGTACTCGACAGCCTTCCCTAGGACGTTGGCCTTACTGCATTTCCTAGCCGCACGAACGCCATCAACGAAACCACGGTCGTCTATGACGTCTTCCTCGGATGCATCATCCCCTTCTAGCTTCGCTTGTTTACCAGCTTTGCGATCGACTACACGAAGCGCTGGGACAGCAGAGCACAGGCTTTGGATTCGAGCGTTGAGATTGGTACGGTAACGTCTTTCTATCGTAGTATGGCTCGTCTTAGGTCGACCATTGGTGCCGATCGTTACGGTGGTCTCGGCAGGTTCGGGAGCTGGTGCCCCGTCACTCGCGGGGCTGGAGGGTGGGGGAGTTGGTGTAGCAGATATCGAAGGACCTCCTTGCTTCGACAAGCGTGGTATTGGTACTTTGGCTTTGGGTTTCGGAGGAGGCACTAAAATTGGGCATGTTCGTACCATATCCCCCTGATATAATGTACTGAGAAAACGTACCAGTCAGCGACACACCATATCCTCCCACTTGCGATCCTATAGGTACAGCATGCATTACTCCAGCCGACTTCATGACAAGCTGAACAAGCTCATCCGCAACAGCTAGGTCGGATGGCGCGCTCGAAGGCGCAGGCGACGGCGCAGGTGGCGTAGCTGCATGCTCAAGAACAGGAGACAGTGAAGCCCCCGAAGACGATGATGACGAGGTCACGCTCAATCTTCTCTGCGGTGTTTCCATGGCAGTGCCCTGTGTCGGCGGTTGGAAGGTAAACGAAGATATAACGTCGGTGGGCAGTGGAAATGGTATGTGGGGTTCATTATACATGAACGAGAAGTTGTCTTCTGATGGAATACCGTTCATTGTCGGAAACGATAGATCCATATCGAGCGCGGTAGGATCAATGGCCATATTGGAGCTAAAATCCATCATCTCTGTGAATGGAGACTTTCCAATGTGCTCGGCTGGATTCCATAGGGTTGATAATTCTGACCAGTCGGGTTGAGGAGTAGATAAATCGGAGTGTGTTGCGTTCCTCAGCAGGAAATTCAGAGGATCCGAGTAGTCGAAGCCGACGCTGGTGTCGCTTGCCAAGAGGGATGGTGAATTTAGGTGCGAGGACGATGATGACGACGACGACGAGGTCTCAGATTCACCGTTCGAGGACGTTGACGGCGATGGTGAAGGGGCCGTATCTGCCATGCTGCGCGGGGGCGACAACGAGGAGCAAAGCAGTGGCTTTATGTAGATGGTGGTTGCAGACAAAGTGAATCGTTCGATTCTGACCTGCGAGGTCGGCCCATTTTCCATTGATCGTGAGAAGTAGCCGATCACACCCACGTGGATTAGGCGCCTAATAAGCGCCATATACACCGCTTCGACCCCCTGGCCTTATTTTCCTACGCGGCAATTGCAAGGCAATTGCCTAATTTTGTATCTTTTCGGCCGCTTCGTCGTTCAGGCTTGCTCACCTGCTCGTTTTGAAGGAACGGTACATCACTGCAGAGTTCGTGAAACTGACTGGTTTCAACTTCTTTTCGGTGTGGTATTACTCCAGTGTGGATATGCATAGGTAGCGTTCGATCATGGCTTCCGGGTCACTCAAGGTATGAGAAGGATAAGAAAATAGATAATACTTAGCGATACAACATTGCAAGGACATGAAGCAGTAAAGTAGAAGACACAGCAAGAAAAAAAMCAGAGCAGAGACAAGAAATGAACGCAAAAATCAAGAATCGTATCATGATTTTTCTGGTCCATGCTTAGATCGCCTTCGGGCACGAGCCTGTAGTGATACGACTTAGTCATGTCGCAAGATCTTCAACTATGAATGGCAAACATACCTTTGCTCGACTTCTGGCACCACGACCCAGATCCTCTTCATTCCCCTTCGATTCATCTTCGTCCTCACTTTCGCCTAGAGATGACAAAGGCGATTCCTCTCTCTTTGAGCTCAGAGGATTTCCGAAATCATCTTCATCCTCTGTCACCGGAGAAGAGTCATCTTCATCATCTTCATCTTCGTCATCGTCCGCCTGTTTGCGTTTCTTAGATCGTCTGCATCCCATGGTAAGAAGCGGTAACATCAAGAGTAACGAAGAGTTCATACTTGGTCGCATGCCCGTTTGATTTGCTAGCGGAGGCCTTGCGCTTGACGGTGGATTTCTCTTTCTTTTCTCTATCTTTTCCGCTCTGCGAATGCTTCAACAACGGTGAACAAACTGAGGAAACGGAGCGATACTTACCTGCTTGGGTTTCCCAAGGTCGTTGAGCCAATCAATAGCTCCTTCGGGGAGATACACAGTCTTGAGGACCTACAAATACGCTCTGGATGAGTCTACAATGGAAATACTAGGAACTCTAATCTCCCTCACCGTGTTGGCTGCCTCAGCAGATGGAAGGGGCTTAAGGATATCGCCCGGTAATTTGAGTTTGCCAGGGTAACTAGTGATACCCCAGGAGCGTTGGCGTGCATGATGTTTAATCAACTCTTGCGCAAGTTCGGAGAGGGCATACAAATTCTTCATACAAAAAATCAGCCAACATACGTGCCACGTCGCAGGGGGGATTTACCTCGCTATGGGTATGAGATTCCGGGTCTCTGACAGTCTTGCCCTTAGCGGCAAGAGTATTGATTAGGGAGATATTGTCAGCATTGGCAACGAGGTCGAGGTATGATTGGATATATCTAAAACAGGGAGCAATTAGCCTCTCCACAAGTGTAAGCATACGAAGAGCACTCACTTGGCCATGTCAAGCAAGTCGTTTGCAGAGGTGCTGAAGTCGGGGTGATGAGCAAGCACATGTAAAAGTCGGATAATGATGTATTCGAAATGTTCGAATCTCAGCGCTAACGTTTCCAATAAGCGGGGCTAGCAAATATAGAACAAACCGGAAACGCACCTGGAGTCATCCTCTTGAATGCACCGGAGACATATGAAGATGCCTATGGACATCAAAAGGGAACCCAGACCAAAGAGGAACGAAAAACTCACAATGAACCTGACGTCAGTCTCAGGATCGTGTACCGTCATGAATGGTATCACACTGAATCGGGCGGGGAGTTTTCGCGACGACAAGAGGGCGACCACTTTTGCGATGAAGATATGGCGAACATTGTAACATGTATCCTAGAAATAATGAGACATAGCTTGTGTGATGGGAAAGTGAACATCTACCTGGATCGTTAATACGAGCCTGACGAACCTCGGCGCAAGCGAGGCAAGGTAAACCCCAATACATGAGAGATGGATTAATGAGGTAGCAGCTTCAAGGCGCAGCCGAGACAATAGCTTTGGACTACGGCGTTGTTAGTTCAAAACTCGTCAACCATATGTATCAACTCACTCCTCGTCTTGGCCGCCAGGAAGCGAACCATTTTGGTCAAGAATTGTCACCAACATCTTGAGAACTGGGGTCGCAACCTCAAGGGGATCCTCATCTTGCGCGTGAGCCAAGCATCGGTATCTAAACATTTTCAGGGCCAATATTTTAGCCTTGATGACACTCGACAAAGCATCTTCTTCGGCCCATTCTTCTTCGGGGTCCTCGTCGACATCCATAGCATCTGGAGGGGTGGGTGGGGTGGGGATCATGAGGAGGCCCTGAAGCACAGATGTTGTGATGACTCCGCTGTGACGCTCGAACGACTCTGGCGCGTATCGTGCAAACTGAACGAGGACAGCGAGACGAGCAACCAATGTATCATCAGTGGCTTCATCAAGGCCGCTAACGACAGACTTGGGGCGACATTAGCAAAGACAAAGAAAGTGTGCAAAGTGGACTCACTTCAATGACAGTAGCACAAGTAGAATCTTTATCCTTAGTAAAGGCTAAAAGCCGAGCCGCGAACTTCGCATGCCTCCTGTTATCTCCAAGGGCGTATCGAGATACTCGTTCAATTGTCCTTCTATATCAAGGTCAGCGATCTGGAGCTAAAGATGGTGGAAAGAGTTCACTTGTCTAAGGGCGCAAGCTTCTCATCGAACCTCGCCGCCGCCGCCAGTGCCTGTAAGCTCGCTTCTACCAGTTTCTCGCTCTTCTCACTGGCGATGGCCTTGGATAGCTCAGGGATATGTGGCTTGTAAAGGATCGGGAAATGCTTGGAAATGGAGGTCATCAACGTCAGAGAATGAGCTGCGTGAACCTGGGTTTGTAGGGTGGTCTTCCCATGATCTCTTTGGATAGCTTTGATGAGTGAGGGTATCGACGACTGGTTGAAGATGCGCAAACTACAGCGATACAGGAAGCTCGACATTGTGTTCATCAAAGAGGGGGAGGCTTGTTCCATGCGTCTCACAAATTCGTTCTGTCAAAGAAAATATCGGTTGAATGGGCGAAATCAGCTCAACAAAGCAAACGAACTGTGGTCTTGACTAGCCCCTTGAGATCAGTGCTCGGGTCCATACAGGTCTTGAGCAATTTATATAGCCTCCCTTCGTTGAGCTTAGCGAAGGCATGAAGATCTTCAGAAGCCTTGTGTGGCTCTGGGAACCCCGCTGAAATATAAAATGAGCAAGACGTAGATCCAGACCACCGAAACGGCTGACTTGCGATGAATTGCACCACAGAATTGAGCCTCCGAGTCACCTGATCTTCATTTTCGTCGATGACACCGCCCTAACGCGCGACGTGAGCATGGTTAGGCCGAAACGCAGGATGTGGCTWACGTTGTTCTTTACACAAGCTTCGACAAAGTGTTCGTAGATTGTCGGACGCCTGGRATGGAAGGGCCATGATGGGTGGCAACTTATCAGAAGGGAGGAGACGTACGACTGTTTTATTCCGCTCAGTGTCAATAAGCCTTGAACACCTTTATCATCAAGATATTTCATCACGGTTAACAGCCTCTCCGTCCATGCACTTTCATCAATCTCATTGGCACTTTTTGATGTTGAAGGCTGCGTTGATGTAGAAGAAGGAAGGGGAAGGATGTAGGTGACGACAACTTGCTCGACAATCGTTCTACGAACGTTTGAGCACACATAAAGGCAATTTAAACGGAAAAGGCAATGTTACCTAGCTTCCGGAGTGCCGAGCATTGAAAATATTTCATTGGGGATCCAGCCAAAGTGCTTGATTGCTGTGGGGTCAGAACTCTCTCTACTGGATGATTAGCTGCGAGCACATGGATGGGGCAGATACGCACAACTCCGGGTAGGCTAAACTATACAACTTTCCAATGGCTGTGAGAGCWTCATGGCGAACGTGATGCTATGGGAACAGGAGTAAATTCCCAGTGKGTCACGTCAACGGAAAACTGACCTTCTTATCCAGACCCCGCCCAGTGACCGCYTGGAGCTGCTCTACAGAGACATGATGAAGTGCYGTCTCATAGTCCAGCTGTGAATACGTCCGACAGACAGCACCTCTAATCTTCTCATCGGGATCTAGTAGCTTGGACTTGAGAGCATCTTCGGTAGGCTTGATGTGAGAAACGCAGCGGGAAKGKTAAGCATAGGCGTACCTTCCACAACATCCTTGACCTGAGGGAACGATGCTATCAAGCTACCAGCTGTCTCCACGAACTTCAGCCTGACAGCTGGACTCTTGTCGTTCCGCCGCTTCAACCACTCCGTCCATGTCGTTGGGTAATTCTTCACCAAGTCATGACCGCTGTTAGCCCCATACATCTCCCCAAGTACCTGCGTCGCGATGATACGTAGTTGAACTTCTTCTACTCGTAGTTCTTCCTCGAGCTGAGGGATAACGCTATGGAGCAACGAGGGACATGAGCGGTGCAGTCGTTTGATGAGTTCGTGAGCCGTCCGWATTTCGTTAAAGTCGTCCGAGGAGCCTGATGATGAAGGGGATTCGTTTACTATRATATCGGTRAAATATTGGGAGACATGCCGCTGCAGTCGGTCTGCGGTGGCATTGCAAACTGCTACGGCCGTCCGATATGCGGGCTGGTCYAACCGCTACGAAGGGNGAGATCATGTTCAGTAGGGCAATGTACACGCTTCGCACRATTGACTCACAGCATTCTGATCCATAAACTGGGACATGATTGTTTCCAGCACCTCCGTTGGTATTGTGGGACATTCATCGACAAGTGCAATTAAGATATCAGCGAGATATAATTCAACCTTCTTGGGGAGGTCCCTTCKAACGATGGCGAATATGTCGCGGAAAATTTCAACCACAAGCTCGTCACAATCAGGCAAGCTGCACGCRAGAACCGTGGTCTTGACTGTAGACAGGGACTCGACRAGGTGGAAGTATTCGTTGTAATAGGGYGAGTCMGTCCCCTTAAGACCGCTCGAWAGTTGCTTGAAGAAGAATTGAAATATATCCCTCAACTCTGCGGCYTCATAAGGTGCGTCAGGCGCGTACAGTCGTAGGATATCCGCAAGGCAGCAGGCCGTATACGCCTTGACGCCTTTGTCTTTGTGCATAAACAGCGTGACATTGATGAGGTCCTTCCTCACCGCCGTCAGCGACCGCTTATCGACCTGCTCTTGATCAAAGTCTGCRAGTTCGACATGCAACGCTTTGAGCTTCTTGAGAATCGCATCCGTCGATTGACCCTTGGTCAGCAATTTCTCCTTGAAGGCGAGTTTCTTTGAGGTTTTTGCGTCGTCGCCACGAAGCTGAGGCATTCGGCAGGGGGGAGGACGAGGGGGNAGAAGAGGGGAAGGGGAGAGAAGAGAAGAGTCAAACTTGTCAATGAGTCGCGTTTGGGTCGCGCCTCCAGTCGCGTCGGCTCCGTGGGAAACCGCACGTGAGAGGTGCCTCTGCCATTTGAAACTGACAGTGACCAGGATCCATTCGTTGAACCATAAATCTCATCTACTTAAATGTGGATACGCGTACAGACGACGTGCGGGCACCTGAGCGCACGCATCGTTATCATGATTGTGTCTCAGCTTTATCCTCTCCTTCAGCCTCCGTTCCAGCCTCCACCTTTTGTTTTCCCGCCAGTTCCTCAGGAGTCATGAAGATCGTAGAGAGCGGGAAGTAAGCCTTACACGACGTCCTGAACTCCTCGGCGCGTGTAGACTGGCTTGCAATCAGGACGTCTCGGATTTCCGAAGCAGCCTAGATGAGTGATTAGCACTCAAGTCAAGGGCTGGAATGATCGCAACCKAACCTTGATGTCAAGCTTGACACCATCGTTCAGTGATGAGAATAATGTCGACTCTACTTCATCCAGGGGAGCACCCAGCTTCTGTGCAGCTTGTGCCGAAGCCAAAATCGCTCGTGGGTTRTGYGAATGTCGCTGGAGGTACAATGAGTTGTACGTCTCAAGTGAAACCTCCTCRGGAACATAAGAGGCCARTGCGTCCGYCACTACMGGTCCTATTGGAGGAGGGGGAAGCTGAGGGAAYGATGCSGCTRGARAAAGSCACTGTCAYAAACACTACACACSAACYTCAASTTACATAACGAACCTCGTTGCTTAAAATCTATGATGCGCAGATGGAATGCTGGAGACTCGG
Source organism: Pleurotus djamor (assembly GCA_029747585.1). Taxonomy (NCBI): domain Eukaryota; kingdom Fungi; phylum Basidiomycota; class Agaricomycetes; order Agaricales; family Pleurotaceae; genus Pleurotus; species Pleurotus djamor. The sequence continues at coordinate 130,667 of JAPEVF010000060.1, forward strand.
CGTCTAACGACTTCGCAGTGTTCAACGCCTTGACAGCGTGGAGATATTTTTCTGGGCAACTTGATGAGTGAGCGGGCGAGAGGAACAGCGAGGGAACGCACTGCGTCTAACAGCGACATCATAGATAGCTATCCAGACGTCGATATTATCCTTCGCCAACGACTCCAAAGGTTGCAGCARCTTGGCCGCTTTCTCAAGGCTATCTGCCGAGGCAAATACCTTTAARCCTTCGGGATCGTCGTCCTTCACAACCGTGTCGGTAGGTTCATCGTTGACGGGCGCAGCTAAGAACAAATTGTGTGAACCAATACGTCCCGGAAGGCAGAGAGGGCAACAGACCTGGCTTCTTGTCATCCTGAGCCTTGGACGCAGCCTTCTTCGCCTTCTTSCGAGCCTTCTTCTCAGCGTCRGATAGCCGAGTAGCTACCAACATCTATTACGAGTGGTACACAAAGAGCGGAACGGGGAAGCGCACCTGAKGAGGTGGCCGCAGCGGCCAATGCAGGTTCATCATGAACCCGGACAAATATCTTAAGGGAGGGCTTAGAACRSSGATATAGTGATTTAACCTTTGACTTACCCTTGAAGCTTGTAAMGCGGCGGTGACGTATGCCGGATGTGAACGCAATTGGTCCTCCCACCGAAGCAGGCTAGATGCCTCATGAAAYCMCTTAATCGTGAWRCYAGTAACGRTGAACGYACTTGAGATATATGTTGATGTTGAACTTCCTGAGYGAATAGCCATGGAAATCRAATTGATCGTCTTCCATTTCGTTGAAGACCTAACTTCGGGATGAATATCGGGCGAGAACCTCGAAGCAAGAGTTGCCACGTACCTTCACCACAGTCATGTATCGCTTCAAAGCCAGATTCAACTTTCCAAAGTGGTACTCAGCGTTTCCGGCCTCGAGCATGTACAGCATGGATTGCATCTCCTCGAGATCTGTTCCAGGGCTAGACGCGTCTTTCTAGACTCGCAAGGAAGGAATCATATATCAATTCGGACAGAGTCAATGGCAGGATAGTCGCACCTTTGTAAACATGCCGAGATAATTTATGGCTTCTTCCACTAGTCCAACACGAAGGTGATACTTTGCGCACTTGGTGTTGATGAACCTGTCTTGACCATCCAGCAATCGAGCTTCATTCATTGTCTTGGCTGCGCCCACAAGGTCCCCAGCTCGCTTAAGTACTCGAGCTTTCAGACTGTACAGTTCAGGTAAGGTAGGGGTGTGTGAGATGGCCGTTGACAAAAGTGAAAGAGAACGGGAGAAGTCAGGTAGCGGGAGGGTGGGGGATGGCGTACGGGGGACGTATGAGTAATGTTGGGCAAGGAAGACCAGGGTCCAAAGATACATCGAAGGTTCGCCGTTATGTGGCTCGCTTTCCGAGGGAGTGTTCTCCAGCAAAATTCCCTCAACAACGTCTTGGACGGCGGTAAACTTCCGAGGATCGACATAAAGGCCTTTGATATCGGCGAAGATGGAAGGAATGCCTTTGGCGAGTGCTGTTCGTAGATAGGCTTTAACCAGGTCAACGAAAGTTTCGCCTAATAGTCTTTCAATAGGTGTACGAAGGCGCAATGTCGAAGAGGCGGCCTACCAGTGGCAATGGTCAGTGCTATTCGTCGAGGCGAGGCAGCGCGGGGTAATTGAGCAGAAAATTCGTTCATGGCGCTGAGCGCGGCGCCACGGGTCTCATCGGTGAGATTGTCAAGGTCTATGTCCATGCTTTGGAGATAGCCATAGTAGTATTCATAACAATCGGCGTTGTGTTCGATGAGGGAACGCCAGGCATTTTTAGCTCCCGGATCCTTGGATTTTGACATGAGACGCGCCCGGAATTCCATAACTGCTGTCCTATCCACGATAGCACGCGATTTTGAGTTGATATCAAGCATGTGAAGCGCCTCAGCATAGTCGCCCATTTCTTCGATTACGCGGACATGGTACAACAAAGTTTCG
>JAPEVF010000600.1:0-27979 GCA_029747585.1 Pleurotus djamor
CCCAAAAAAGAAGACAAAATCCAAAGATTTTCTCCATAAATTCAGCCCAGACGCTGCGAGCTATGTCAGCTTCCTCAATGCAATTCTTGAGAAACATGGCGAGAGCAAGTATACCTTTACGGAAAGCCGCCGTTACTCTTTGAAGGTTCTTGTTCCTCCAGAACGGGCGTATGTCTTCCCTTTTCTATATGAGGCGCGCATTTACTGAAGCATTCTCTAGAGCCAGTCGAGCCATTGACATTGATAATGTCAAAGATTGGGAAGGCCTCAATTCAAGTTTACGCACGGCGGCAAAAAAGCCAACCCAAGTGCAGGTATTTGTGGATATGAATGAGGTTGTTTCAGGTTGGAACCATGGAGGTGTAAGTCTTTCTCTAGTAATTTTTACAGCTATATATCTGACCATACACCCAAGGATGACTCAGACTCGGATGATGAACCAGAAGAGGCAGGAGGCGCGACTGAAGAAGAACGAGCCATTGCTCAATTTCGAGGCCTATTGGAGAAAGAGTATGGAACCGATCATGATGCAAGCTATGCATATGTCGGGAAGCATGAGTCCTTTCCACTCACCCCATTGATGATGAGTACATGGGCACGCGCAATGGTGAGCCGAATCATCAATTATCTTTGTAACCAATACTGATACAGCTACAGTACGATGGCAAGGCTACTATTAGTCAGTATCCCAACCTGGAGATGTTCGATCCACGAAACCGACGCGCTATACTCAATCCCAACCGACCTAGCCCTGTTATTGGGAGCACGCCAGCGACCCCAAGCGACTCCTCCTCATTTGCGGCCAATCTGGAAAGCTTCACCGCAATGATCAAGGCTGCGGCTGCCAGCGCTGCTCAGCCTCCGAGCAGCACAGTCACCCAACCTCCAACCACCCCTGCTTTCGAGGCTCCCCTACTGACGCCAAGCAAGCTCCGCCGTTATCTCGAGTATGCGCGGGACAATCTAGGTGTTGCCAGGGCATTGGAATACCACGAAAGTCTTGAACGTCATGGATATGGTCCCGATATCTTGCACCGCGTTGAGGATGCGAAGCTGTTGATGTTGGGAATGTCGGATGGTGATGTGCTGAGGTTGAAAGATGGGAGTCAGACCTGGTGGACTGGGCCGGAGGCACGCAAACGAGGACGCACCAATTCTGAAGCCGATCGCACGAATATCGAGAATCCTGCACCCCGCGAGGGCTCACCAACAAAGAAGAAGAAAAGGGTTGCATTTGAAGATAAGTTTGTTGGAGGAGGGGGACGAACCTACACAGGAGTTGGTATGATACATATGGGCGACGATTACGTGCAGACAGACCGAACTACCTTCTACCATTGCGAGGTTGCTAATGCAATGGTGCCACTTCCCAAAGGCTTCGCGCCTATGGAAGAGGAGGAAGAGGAAGAGGGGGATTTCTGGGCTTAGGGATAGACATTAGGATGTATCCAGTGGTTGGAATGATTACTGAGAAGTGCTTGAACTTGCTTAGAGGTTGTTATCGTGTTATCGTGAGGTATGGGCGTCGATGTCAACCTTTGAGTTGGCGGTGAGCGGTTACGGGGTCCCTTCCCACGCCCAAAAAAGGTAACCCTAACCCCTCGACCAAAATTGTTGGCAAATGCGATTCCGCATACTTTTGAAAAGCGCTGTAACGAGGTCATAAGAGATGAATAGGGACGCGATAAATGCTTGGCTATGGTCCTGGAGGATTTGAAGCAGTCCAAACCGACCTCCTCCGGCATCAACATTGGGATCGTCGTTTCCGCTTTTCGAGGTGGGTGAGGCTCAAATTGCTGGTGTTGGTGCGAGGCTACGTCCTTTCGGAAGAATTAAACGGCAAACCAACGAAGAAACGATAAATCTTCCAGTTCTGTAGCGTATGTCCCATCCATCCCTTCCTCCCTGTTTCTCGCCCTCAACGTTCCTCCTCTAGGTGCTGTCACTCCGGATACTGTGGCGTACATACCCCATCCGACATCTAGCTACCATATCCAAACCACACGTACGCACGAACCACCACCCGAGCTTGAAGAAGAAACACCCAGTCTTGTCGCTGTCTTCGGTCGTGGATTGCGTGTGTGGAGTCACTGCTTTGTGAGTTACATGGTAAGCCTTTGTTCCTTCTCCTCCCTTCTCTTTCTATATGGCCCTCGTATTCTACCGCACGTCCTTACTCACCCGAAGCCTTCTAGGCTCTCTCAGGCATTCCAATATTTATCAACCCGCGTCCTTAATCTACATATCCCTCATACACGCCTTTTCCGAGGCATCTCGAGCCCATGCTATGACACCCCAACTCCTAGTATCTCTCAAATTACTCGCTGATTGTACAAGTCGGTCGATGGGTGCATAGCGGAGGGCGTTCAGGTAGATGGATGTTCGATGAAGATAGGAAGGAAACGCGGCGGCTCCGAGCTAGTCGAATACGACCATGACCACGAACACGACCATGACCGTTGCCTGGTCCTGGGCCACCACCATGACATTTCTCCCTACCGTCACGCACATGGAATCATCCTTTGAATACCATTGAGTCGACCGGATATGGACATCCCTACTGTCGCATCTCTGTCATCCACACATCCACACTGTTCTCTTGCCTATGGCTTTCGTACGCGGTATGGATGCGGATGTTCTCTCTGCGTGGTCGTGGTCTTGTGGTACTTCAGAAGGGCGAACAACGGAGGAAGAAGAGGACGAAGAACACCGTCATCAAACAGAATTCAGTCAGGATAATGTGGAGGTCATCTCCATTGTATGGTCCTGTCTACGCTTGTGTCCTTCCGTACAAATACCATGCCCATGGATGTGATGTGAAGTTGAAGCTGTAGTAAACTTACTCTATGGCCATGTCGTGATGTACAGGCTGAGGTACACGCTCATTGCTCTAGGCTGTGCTTGCCACAATATCATGGCTTATCCCAGCATCACACTGAGGGTGTTACTGAGTGTTTTCCATACTTTCATTTGCACTTTGTCAAACTTTGTCAAATGCTCTCAGTCTCATTCAAAGGTGGTTTGTGTAAGAATGACTCAGTAATACGTATGTGGGCAATCACTAATATTGAGTAGCTATTTGTAAGAATAAGTTAACAAGTAACGCTACAATGAGGTGTGTACAATAAGTATTCCTGAGACTAGTTTACCAGGACTCGTGATGCACGGGCCGGGCCGGGCTCAAAAGCCTCGGGCTTGGGCCAGGCTTGATGGGCTTGGGCTTACCAAAACAGAGAGCCTGAACCGGTGAGGAGGCTTGGGTCGGGCACAGGCTGGGCTTGGGCTCAAGCCCGGGCTCATTGGTACTTAATTAGGGGCTGATTTCCACAGTCAAGAGATGATTCTCACGGTAAGAAACCTGTTCCACACTTGATGCGCTGAAAAAGCTATGAGGCTCTGTGTTCTAAGGTCCAGAAACTTGCAAATAAGCTCTATTATAGGTGCCACATCTACAGCTTAAAGGGTTAATGAGAGGCTGACCTGCTTGACCCAGTAGAATTAGTGATAAGTGAACGAAAATTATAACAGAAGTAATTTCACACGGTCAGGTAGACATTCCCACACTCAAAAAAAACTTCGAAATACTTGNTTTTTTTTTGTGGAGGAGGACTTGATGGTAATCGTCGAAATTAAGTTAGGAGTAGTACCAGCCTATGTTAGGGGGGATGGGGAAATGCAGTTACGCACGCTGTGTGGGACTCTGGATGTGTTATCCTATACCCACTAAAACCACAGTCCGCTTGTACCAGTCCTCAGGCAGATTGCTCCGGTTCTGAAGTATGCTGTCCCAGGTTGCCTTGACTATTTTCTGTTCTAAGGCCTTGGGCCCGTACTTCTTTTCCTTGGTGAGTCCACAGTCTACTCTTAGCCTGCTATTTATGGTGTGAAGCCAGCGATGTTTCACTTCGGCGGGGGTATGTTGTTTTAATGTGTCATCTCCATATTCTATTTGGCGTTCACATCGTAGTTTTCATGCTAGGAATGCCGTTTCTGTGACTATTATTTTTAGCAGTCTTGTCAGGCCTTTGCTTGGTTCTTCTCCTTTTGTGGCCTGTACTAGGGGGCTTCCCAGGATTTCTCCCCAGACTGGCTGTCTCCATGGTGTATCTGTCATTTCCCATAGCTCTTTTGCTAGTGTCCACAAGCCAGTTTGTACCGTTAAGTCGCATTCAAGGATTATATGTTCTAGGGATTCTGTTACCTGGCAGTGTGGGCAGGTTTCTCTCTGCTCATAGCTGGGTATGTTTCTCCACCAGTCCCCACACTTGTAGCCTTCATGTATTGCTTTCCAAAGGAATCCCCGTATATTCCTGCTGATGTCCTTGTCCCTAAGTCCTTTCCATATAGCTGCTTCTGTTGGTTCTACCCCTTTTCTTGCAGCTATTGTTGCCTGTACTCTGCCTACATTGATTTTTGTCTTTCTCCTCTCTGATGTTCCTTTTATAGCCATTATTTTGGCATAGAAGTTAGATTGTGTGGATTCTTGCATCTCCTCCTCGTATCCTCAGCCTTGCACCCGGCCTGGTACACCCGGGCCCAGAGTGTTAGTAGGAGTCCAGCGCTGCGCCTCAGTCGCTGTCCTCATCCCATCTCGTTCACTCGGCCAACATCTTGGCCTACGCTCACCCTATAGCCCCTCTCTGGATAGGGTCTAACATTTGTCAGTTGCTCGCAAACTCACCTTTGCGTTGACGTTGGCAAGCTTTGTTGATCATGGTATCTCGAACAAATTTGATAATCCAATTTAGAAGAGGTTGATAAATACTTGCAGACCCTGTGATATCCTCCTCTAACAGCGTCCCTGCAGTTTTTGGGCCAAGATGAAGTGTCCAGTGGTAAATGATATGTAGCAAGCGGCAGAGATCAAATGTCTGCTGACATTCAAGTGAATTGGCCAGTTTTAGGACTCCTGCGGCTTCAGGTAAGGATACACAGACTTCTTCCAGCTGTGCAAAGATATGCTGAGTCACAGTTTCCGCAGCGCCGCTCTCGCTGGAAAACTGTGCATCGTGTGCGCTGTTCTGCACAATACGGTCAAGGATATGTTTGTTCGCGCCCTGGAAAGACATTTTGGCATATCGCTTGTAGTAGACATTGGGCTCTGTGACGTCGACATGCAAGGACTGCAGCGAATCCAGTAGCCTAGTCAGTTGTTCATGGCAGAATAGGTTCTGGATGAGTTTGACAGTATCTTGTGTGTACACTGCTCCGACCTCATGCCGATTCACAGTGGTGAGAGTGACACCATGGGTCTTGTTGAATTCCTTGATTAAGTCTCGACAGCCTCTAAACAGTTAACCGTAGACACTCAATAAGAATATCCATGTTGGAAAAACTGTGACGTACTGTACATCCTTCCATGATCGCCATTCATTATATGCCTTGTCGTAGCCCGTCCATTGAATCAGCCATTCTGGTCCTTCGGTGATCTAAATAATGAATCAGTGTTTATCTGAACTGCTGTGATAATTTTGGTGCACAGGCCTACATGAACACGATACCCAAGAATGGCGTCCACTTCATACTCATTCTCTGGAAGTTCTTCGTCATCGCTGTCATCGCCATCTGCTCGCAGCGATGCATTTCTAGGCATAGACGATGGTGCAGGTTGGTAGTGTTGACGGCGTTGGCGTTTGCTGTGTCTTGCTTCAGGACTACCAGAGGACCGGCGCCGCATCACTGCACCCTCAACAGATTAGATGGCCTCTTTGCACAACTGGACAGGGAGCTCACAGGTTTTGCGTTGTCGTTGACTTGATTGTGGCGATGATTCATCAAGATGTTTTGCTGATCGAGAACGCGATCCCAGCTCTGGGTATCTGGGAGGAGTGCTGGTTGAGATGGCGTTACGTGCTGCACATTGAAATATCAGTACAACTTTGTTGAGGGGATCAGTTCATCTTACATAGGCTTATGCCACCATCGGCTTGGTTGGCATTTTGAGGAGATCCTGTTCCACCTTCGCTGCTAGGTTCCACAGAATGCTCATTTGGTGGTAACAATTGTCCCATCATTGCAGTGCGCTGAGGCTTCGTTGGACGTCTGGCTGTCTTTGGAGCGGTGGCAGAGGCCGCTGCCTGAAGAGCCCTTCGAGCATTAGCCTTATAATCGGCTTTGTGCATCAGTATATGTATTCGGACACACTGGTCCTTATACCACATATACCACCCACGCTTTTGTGTGAGATCTTCATGGTCGTCCCACGGATGGAAGCCAGCGGGGAGGCATTTTAGGGCATGCTTTGTTCCATCCTTGTCCGCAAATGTGATGGATGAGAGAATTTCGTTGGGAGAAAGGTCAAGACGCAGTCCTGAGTGCGCCAACATATTACTAAAGGCAAACAGCGCCTCGCGGCCCATGCGATTGGCAAAAGCATCTAGTCCACCAAGAATATGCTCTCCGTGAGTGGCAAAGGTGCGTTGCATTGTCTTGTGATCGAGACTGACATTTGCATTGCCAAAGTGGACGGCAGGTGAGTAGGCCATACTCACCTGCCGTTTGATGCCAGCTCCGGAAGGATAACAGACATACACTGCACGATTTACCGCATCTGTCCGATCGTAGACATTGGCCAGGGTATCCATGTACGTCTTCCATGCTTCTCCGTCAACGGAAGGCGGAAACCCGGTGTGTAGATCGTTGCCTTTGAAGAAGACAACAATCCAAGATAGGTTTTCCTTGCGCACATACAGTCCTGGGCGTCCAAGAATAAAGGGCCCTGGATCACTACCTATCATGACGTGAGTACCCTTGTCTACCCTGTAAAACCATGGCACATACCTTCTGGAATTCTGAGCATTATGACCAGCATTGTCCAATGACAGATTGAGTCATTTTCATCCGTATGCCATGTGCTCTGCCACCCTATAGACTCTGCAAAAGACTTGCCGTGTGATGAGATGTTGAGTTGAAGACTCGTAGGGCCCTGTTCAATACCACCAAAAGAGAAGACGTTGTTGTCGATAGCATCGAATCGAACCATGTCGTATTCAAATTTTGATACCGTTTTGGGGAGAAGAAGATTCCAGATCTTGTGAAGCTGGACGAGTGCTGAGGAGATCTGATTGCGTGCTGACTGGGTATCATTTTGCACTGCAGGCAGGAAGCATCCTTTTCCATCACCCTGCCCAAGTGTCGCAGCCAAGCTATACGAGCCATCATAACCAGAAGAGGCAACGTTCTGGAAGCGAAGATTACGTTTCAATCCGGGGATGTGGTAGATAGGCTGGAACAACGTCTTGCCCGTGGCATCCTTGTGGCCAAACGTCATCTGATAGAGTTCATCCAGCAGGGATGTCGCTGATAGACCATCGTCATCCCGTGCCAGTGAGCGGCTTGTGTGAAGACACGCAATCGTCAAGACAGCCCCAGTAGAATCAAGCTCGTACGTGAAAGGTATACCGGGAATGAGGCGTATCATGGTTGGCATGGGCATCCAATGGTACTTGCCATTTTCGAAGTGGGACTTAACCTCTTCAGGCGCGTCCATATGCATAAGACGCTCCTTTGTGATGTCTTTCAACGGCTCATCAAATTGAGTGCCATATCGGTATCCGCACTGATACGATGTGTCTCTCCGCAAGGTGTAGCATGCGGCCTGAGGCAGGACACGCTGAACAGCACGATGGCTGGAATGGGTTGTGGGAGTAGAGCCAGAAATGTCGGCACGACGAGAGGGTGGCAATGCTCCAGAGTGCAATGGTTTGATCTCTGGTGCCCACTGGTTCTCATCTGAGATCGGTAGGGACCAATGCCAACGTCCATCTCGAAAATTCGGTCGTTGGCTGTGGTGCGTACCGACATGACGGCCATAAAAGGCAATATGACCTAAACACAATACTAGGTTGAGCAGATTTCATGGGTATTGGAGGGAGAACCAACCAGCATCATGCTCAGGAGAGTCTGACATATGGAAACAGTGTTTAGAGGTGAGAGCAGTGATGGTGGTGGTAGAAAGGTAAGATGAGTTGATATGAGCCGCCATGATGCAGAGGGGAGTCAAACGACATGAGGCGGCTAGCAAAGTCAGACCCATAATCAGACGTAAATGGTTCACATTCAGACAACATAGATACAGGAGGAGTGACTAATGGCAAGTCATAAACAGATCCATCAATGTGCCCAAGCTGTAAATGGCAAGGACAAAGATGAGTCCAAGATTGCTGGAAACAATACACAATCAGGCTTACCATTGCCAGCGCCCATACCACATTCATCACCACGTATATTCTGAAATGCTAGCACATCGGTCAAACCCCCCATGAACAAGGGACAACTTGGACAAGAAGTGGTATGCCCCGACAATGTGCACTGGTGACCAGAGGGTTTGCAGCCTTGACCGACCAAACATGTACAAATTTTTGTACATCTGTTCAGGGAATCAGAACTTAGACAGTAGAAAATATTAGTTCAGATAATAAACTGAACCCGAAACTGAACTCAAAACTGAACCTGGCTCATGGTCAGGTAATTCTTTGGCGACTCAGATGAAGCATCGAGTTATCTAACGCAAAAGCGCTAGGGTTCGCGCACGCGAACCCTAGCCTGTACCCAGCATCGAGTTTGGGAGGGAGTATTTAGCGTTAGGAGTTAGGGCTTAGGAGTTAGGGTTAGGTTAGCTGGTTAGGGTTCGGGGATGTCCCTCCCCGCGCAAACGAGGCTTCAGCGTGCTAGTTCACCTTTTCGGGTTCAGATTTTATCTGAACTAATATTTTCTACTGTCGATGTCCTCCAGGGAATGTACAAAAATTTGTACATGTTTGGTCGCTGGAATTGCGAGTACAGAGGGAAAGGACCATAGACCGTCGCACTGGAAAAGTGAGAGAGGCCACCCAAATGGTTACTACTGGATAAATGTGTCCAGTGCGAGGAGAAAATAGGGAGCGGAGTGAGAGCACCAGCACAGAACCAGCAGTGGAATGGGTGTCGAACATGGTGGTTGAATGGAAAGAAGTGACTTAGCGCCGGCACTTTCGTTCCAGATGTTGCCCTACCCCGCCCAACTATTTTGTGGTGAGCAAGTACCACCCCAACCCTCTATATCTCTGGAGTGTTTAGTCTTGTTATGCTACACTCCATCCTCACACCACCATCTCAAGTCCATCTCGGGTCTTGGGTTCCTGTCATGCACCGATGTCCTGGTACCACACCCCAACCTCCACCCGCTTCGTTCTCTGTGAGTTTGCACTCAAATCACTTGGTTTTGGGCACCTTCTAATACGCTATGGAACACCTTACAGTTTTGCGCCGATCCGAAATAATTTCGAGTCGACCAACAGCGCCTACATCATCCAAATCTCCTAGAACTACACCACAGACACCTCCTTCGTTCTCAACGAGTTCTCGCTCGATTGGCTTCGTTTCGAGCGCGTTCTAGGACGAGATACAATGCCTCACAGGCCTGCAACCATCCGACATGATTTCGAGTCGATCGTCGTCATCCATTCACCATCCCGATCTCCCACCACCCTACCACCATCCCCCCTTCGTTCTCCATGAGGTACGGCTCGAATTCCTTCGTTTCAAGTGCGTTCTAACACGTCATGCAACACCGTAGATGTCTGTATGTATCTCAGCTGAATTCGAGTCGACCGTCGTTGCCCACCACCATCCTGATGTCCCGGTACAATACCACAACCCCCANCCCCCTCGTTCTCAATGAGTTCTCGCTCAAATTGCTCCATTTTGAGCGCGTTCTAGTACGAGATGTAATGCCTCACAGGTCTGCAACCATCCGATATGATTTCAAGTTGATCATAGTCACCCACGCATCATCCCGATTTCCTACCACCTCCCCCACCATCCCCCCTTCGTTCTCCATGAGTGTTGACTCGAATCCCTTCGTTTCGAGCAGATTCCAGCACGATACGAAGCGTCGTACATGTTTGCGCATATCTGAAGGCCACTCAGGTTGACCGTTGTTGCCCACGGACCATCCCGCCCTCCTCACACTGCACCACTGTAAACACCGCCTTCGTTCTCAATGAGGTCCCGCTCAAATGAAGTCGTTTTGAGCACGTTCTAGCACGTCATATAAATGTGTACATGTCTGTATTGATCCGCAATGAATTCGAGTCGATCGTCATCGTGCTTGCACCACCCTAGTCCCTCGCCCTTCATCAAAAACCCACCTTGTGTTCTCAACGAGTTCTCACTCAAACGGCTTCGTTTCGAGCGCGCTGTAACACGCAATACGATGCCTTACACGTTTACGCCTATCCAAACTGAATTTGAGTCGATTATTGTTGCCCACGGACCATCCCGATGTCCCACCACTCCACCACCATCCCCCCTTCGTTCTCCATGAGTTTTGGCTTGAATGGCTTCGTTTCAAGCGCGTTTTAAGACAGGCCTCTATGTACGCGATTGGAACAGCTCGACGCACCAGAACACACTCCTCTCGATGAAGACTTTATCCCTGAGCTCGGCGCCTACGAGCTTGGGAGAATTGGGTATGGTTATCGAGTTGGATGGCTAGCCTTCAGCTTCATGGCCTGCCTTTGGGCTCGGTTTGACACGTTCTAGAAGGTATGTCGCGTTGTTTGCTTTGATTTAGTCAGAATTTTACTTTCCTGCAGTACAGGTATCTTCAACGACACGTTTAGGACGTGTTTTGTGCACCTTTGTCGCGTTTTCCTGGCTAGGTGTGTCTGTTACGCGCAATCTCTGCTATTTGTTGTACTGACTCATTTCGTAGAATTCGAACGTGATCCACCCTCTTCCAAATGACCCCAACAACTTGGAATATCATTAGAAAGGTACCGAGACCTTGAACCCTTCTTTGGGACACGAAACGACTAATTTTTTTTCTCAAACAGCTCGGTCAATGAGTTCCCACACAAAACCTAGGACTAGACCTCTATGGACACGATGGGAAGAACTCGACGCACCAGAGTACAAAAGGGCAGCGAAGACCTCAGTGTCTACACTGATGGCTATGAAAATGCTGTCATTGAGGATGGGGGACTTCGGGTGACGAGTTTCAGAATTGATTGGCTTTTATCTTCCTTGATTTCGACGATTCTGGGAGGTAAGTCGTGCTTTTCTCCTTGATACCAACTGGATTCACTCTCAACCAGTGTATTTAGTTTGATCATCGCGTTTCCATCGTGTTTCGTATGCCGGGGCATCTGGCCTCACCGTCTTTGATTCCTGTACGTGTTCCGAGTTCCATTATACCCTCTGTTTTACTGAATCGTCTGGCAGGACTTGAAAGCGACGTAGCCTCTACCAGTCGTCTTCAACGCAGTGGACTATCCGTATAAAAGGTGTCGATAGCTACAAATTCGTTGAACCCATATTATCTGAAGGTATCAAGGTGAGTTCTTACACTTCCTCTCAAACTCTGCCATCTCTCAGACTTCAGTCAGAAACTACCTCAGTGCCTACCTGTTATGCTCAACATACCTACCCTCCTGCAAGCGAACCGCGAAGACGTTTCGCCGGGAAACTTTGACAATGGCCAATAATAGTCAGCGTGCAGGCTGCTAGGCAGAATCGTTTACACTGGGAAGACGAGGGCTGACGCTATGAAGAAGGGTTTGACTGTCAAAGGTACATCAAATCGACACTTCTCTCGAATGGTAAGATTTGGCTATCATTCTCTGTAGTGATTATTACTGACCGAGCCCCATAGATAGACTACGTCGATGGGAAACAGGCGAACCGCAAGTAAAGTCATCAAGACCATTATCGGGGGTCCTACCATACGACGGAGAAAGAAGGGTGTACAGAGGAAGAGAAACACTCCCCTCTTCTGCTAAAGGTATATATCTCTCTCTGTCTTTCATTCTCTGTCCCNTTTTTTCTGACCATCCCCGACAGCAACGTACCCAACGCCAACCATCTGTCGCACTCAACACTTCGACCTCGAATGCCAACCAAATTCCTGAGCCATCATGGAATGAAGTAACCAGCGAGCGCGTCGAATGTGATAAGGACGCGGATACTGTGCAGCCTCAAGTTTTCACCGTCGAGCACTGGTTCAATGAGGGGAAGAGTATCCTCGAATGCCCTGTGCCCTGGCTTTGACTCCAAAGCGGAACGTGAGGTTCGTATGGGGGTGGTCGTTGTAATGGGTACGTTTTTTAAATTCCTTCCGTCTGCAGCGTGATCTGAAAGATGTTCCAGGTCTAGTCTCGCCTCTCAGGTCCCTGCTGTCCCTAGCTCTGCCGATGGTATTTGGGACGGCGAGTTATGCTGCCCGTGCACAACCAAGACGAAGACGTCTCCAATTTCCCAAGTACCCCAACCCTCGGGATTCTTTGAAGACGTGCTACTGACTCAAGAAGGGATCACTGTTAAATGCTATAATATCATGATGTCAAGGGTTATACAGGTGCGCCTTCATCTCTACCTGCGCTTCGAAGTGTCATATATGTTTGGCAGTGGGAAGCACACGGCCAAGGGAGCGTCTACATAGTCAAGCCCATGCTAATCAAGCAGAATAGCTGCCAACGAATCGATACTCGAAGACAGAATTCGATGTCAACCACGACGAACTCAAGAACCAACGGGCGCACAACTCACCTAGGAAAGTCCTCGAACTTGCCGGCTCAGCGACCACGGCTCCTGTGACAGGTGGGGGATTGTGAACGAAACGTCTGAAGGATGTGTTTCCCTTCGAGGTCCTCTCCGTTGGCGTCGTATCTTGTATCAATCCGAAACCGGCCCCGCTATCCGTACGACCCCAAGCTTCGACGTCCCTCCAATCACCGCATACCCATTCTGGTGGTGAGTGCCTTGCTTCCAGGCGCTGTCTCGAACCATCTTGAAATCTTCCCATCGCCCCCAGCCTTGCTTTCCTCATGCCTACATCTACGGTGCTCAAGCGTCGTAGAGCTGTGCATCATCGCGTTCATCGATGGCCATGGGCTTCCCCATCTACGGTGCTTAAGCGTCGTAGAGCCAGATTCTCCATGTTTTATCCCGTCGATTGTCGTTGATTATGGTTTCCTTGTGTTTTGGGGGTTGTTTTTGTTGTCCAGCGAGCTATCTTGGTTTAATCTACGGTGCTTAAGCATTGTAGAGCCTTGAGTGCGGCTCGTTGTGAGTTGG
Organism: Pleurotus djamor; assembly: GCA_029747585.1. Lineage (NCBI taxonomy): Eukaryota > Fungi > Basidiomycota > Agaricomycetes > Agaricales > Pleurotaceae > Pleurotus > Pleurotus djamor. The sequence continues at coordinate 13,057 of JAPEVF010000600.1, forward strand.
ATCATGATGGCTTACCTATATCTACGGTGCTTAAACGTCGTAGAGCCTGGTGGGTCATTGTGGTTTGTGGGATAATGGGATGGTGGATTGTGGCTGCTTGTTCACATTTACAGTGCTTAAGCATTGTAGAGCCGAGCGGGTCATTGCGGTTCGCTGACGAGGCTTGGGTGTACACATATCTACGGTGCTGACGCATCGTAGAGCCGTGTATTACTTGGGCTTCGTGGTGCTGTCGATCCATATCTACAATGCAGTGTAGAGCCGGAGAGGCTGAGGCTTGGTGAGTATATTGTCGGATGAGGCTTCCCATATTCACGGTGCTGAAGCGTCGTGGAGCCGGGATGTTTTGTTCTATGGCAAGCATATGCCCACCCACCGCATGTAACAACCGCTGAACTGACAACGTAGAAGTGCGCATCAACATGCACAAAGGCCTTATCGTGGGTCCTTTGGGCCTCCACGGCCATCGTGAATGTTCCCCAATTTTCTAGTGTCATTTGGAGGGCTCACATACATTTACCTAGGAACGATGGACCTGTTACTTATCAAAGTCAATAGGACACCGGCATGGATAGTTTGACTCTCTTGAATACGTAGATTATCTCTTTTCGTGACATGGATGGGTTTTTCCCTTGTTAATGTTTATAATAATGCTGTCATTTCTCTAAGAGCCTCTACCCATACAATGCGACGACTAGTCATGGATCGCGAAGACAACTGAGGGATACTATGTATAAATTCATCGAATGCTTCCAAGTCATCATCCATCAGTGGACACTCGAAAGATGGCACCTCGACGAGTGACATATTCTCTGGCTGATTGGTTTCCACATCCAAGGGTTCGTTGGCNGGGGGGATTGTGAAGGATATGATGTTGTAGAAGCTGGTGATCGTCCAGGTCTTCCCAATCAACACCATATGTTAACAAATCTTCGATATCCTCGCGTGGGTGCTGGGAAGCTGGTAAGGGCCATCCCTCGATATGGGGTGGCAAACCATCTGGCGTGGCAATGCCGTTTTCTAGAACTCCAAAGAAAAAGAGATCTCGGGGGCTTCTGTCACGCGCGCCGCTTCGCTGGATGCTATGGGAGTTCCAAGCCTCTGCCCACTCGGTAGCATCCTGGTTGAGGGAGGGAAGAAATAGATGGTGTAGAAGCCATATATGACTGTCGTTGTTGGGGTCAAGCCCGGCATGGAGTTCAAGGTCCATGAAGAAGTTATACCACTTCAGTCCAAATCCGCGTGTGATGTCTACCCACAGACGTTCAATGCGAATATTGTGGACACTCCTACCATTGGTGTCAGTTTACCAAAACAGGGTAGAGGAGAAGGTACGAACCTGCCCCAGATGTAAGATCCACGGTCTCTTCCATACGCCCACTCCATGTATGCCGCCACTTCAACATTTTCCACACCATGGTCTCCCCGTACACGACTGGGGGTCCCATGAACACTGATCGCAGATTCAAACAGATCAAGCACAGTACGTGCACGGTTATTGTCATTGGCCTGAATACCAGTGACCAATCGAGAATAGCCATCGATGAATGCATGGATGACAATTCTCCAACGAATCATTCCTGATTCAAACATGATTACTGTCTGAGTAGATAGAGAGGACAAGAGGAAGCTTACCATGCTGCCCATCATGATGCCAGAGTGAATTGGGTGCGGCGACTTGGTAAACACGTCGCTCGATTGGGCGATGAGTCAAGTTTGCAGCGGCTCCTGTGACACGAACGTAGGATTGTCGCAGGCGCTCTCATGGAATACGATGACCTTGGCACCGAAGATGACCGGTGAGCATGCGACGACCAAATGACGGAAATATATTCAATATGTGGGTTACAAGCAGGTCGACTTCATCGTCGGTGAGCTGGGATGTTGGGGCGGTAGATGATGAGTACCACCGCAGAAGCTCTCCAGTCTCTTCGTCTTTGTAGGTAACATATACAGGTGGACCGGGTTCAACTAAGCCATATTCGATTGCGCGGCGCCGGATAGTGCGGGCAGAACATCCAAAAACGCTGGCCAGTCCAGAGGGTCCACGAAGGTCCAAGCTAGCACCAAGAAGGCCAGGGTCAATCTCGATCCGCGGCCGTCCTTGCTCGCCATAGACAATTGTGGTTGGAGTTGGCATCGTCAAGGGATGTTCACGAGATCGGGTGGTAGCTTCATCCAAGGCGGTCATCATTGCAAGAAGGCTATTTGCTATGGTGGAATACTCATCAGCAGCCATGATGAGACGGTGCTGTTTGGATGTTCAGCAACGTTTATGGATGGAATCAGTGGGGATCACACTCACCTGATGAACACTTTGCAGAAGACCATCGGCTGCAGTGTATTGCTCATGGAGCCGCTGTGGGTCACCGACATGCACATGTATGGCATGGTTGACGCGTCGTCCAAGTTCGTGATACGCAAGTCGGATGGTGCCCAGGATGTCGATGTCGGCCATGAGGGAGTTGTGAAAGGTTTAAAGAGTTTCACTAGCAGAGGGAACATCAGTATCACAGACTCTTGAATTTGAAGTTCAAGGAACACTGACGTTAAAATCAAACAATGAGAAAGCAAAACACAAATTACAGAATTGCCAAATCCGGCCAAATCCAAATCAGCGTCTGGAGAGGTTCAAGTTCAAATCGTCGATCCGCCAAATGCAAACCCAAACTCATCAAATTGAAATTGCGAATTATCCAAACAGAAAAAAGATTTGTCCAACAGAGACCACCACTAAATTTTCATGGACAAAACCATTTCGCTTTGGAATAAACCAATGTTTGACTTTAGAAGATGGGACTTTGTAACTTCATTTTGGCACCGTGTTCTTCATCAGGTGACCGTTGATAAGGATCAGATGATCGTGATCATGAGGGCAAACGAGGAAGGCAGCGGCGCGGGGAGCGAAATTTTATTTTGTCCAAAGGAGACATCCATAGGAATCGGAGCTCTGCGCCGCGTGGGGCCCCTGGTAGTCCTCCTGAGGAGTGCGCGTGAACGGGCGTCGTTACGTGACCAAGTTCAACCCTCAGCAAAGCTGAACCACGCACACCATCATGAGCGTACGGTCTCTCACCGAGCCTTTGAAGGTCACCTCTTACTTCAGACTCACCGATGGCCAACTTTTCTGATACTATCACTACCAGTCCATTACCCTTGACGCTGCGTCGGGATCATTGCAAGGGATGAAAAATCTTGATGGGTATCTGGGTTCGCATACCTTGGAAAAGTCAAAATTCCTACCAGTCGCCCAAGCAACCATGGCTGGTCTCTCTGTCAACAAAATCCCTACATCGCCGTCTCATCAGGATAGCGTTGAGCACGCCACTCACTCTCTCAGATGCCTAGCTCGCCTAATTGATTTCGATGGTCCGGTAGGGAAGACATTGTTTTCGTTTGTTCTTGAGCAGCAAGAAAAGATATTCTCGTGGATGTCTTTTCTTCTGCGCAGCGGCTTGTCAGATCCCACTCCGAAGGCTCCAGGCCTACCCTTGCTGGTCGCCCAGGTCGTCTTCGGGTATCTTTCACACCATCTAAAGGTGGATTATACGGTCTATATACAGCTTTCCGACGCTATCATGGACTTATGGCACAAAATACAAGACACTACAATCACGGGAATGATATTATTCACCCTCGCTGAATCTGTCAACAATCTCGTTGGACACTCGCTTCGTTTTGCTTTGAGCAAAACCCCTGCAGGTGGTTTTGTAAAGCTGCTCGGCGGAACTTCTCGCATCCCTGATCTTTACTCTGCCTGCCTTAGCAAATACCTCGAAAGCATCCCACTAAGCCCTCCATCAGATCATTACCCGTTGACCGTTTTGATGTTACAAAACACATCCTTGTTCCTATGCCTGTTCCGCGATAATCTGCTTCCTCATACCATACTTTCCGAAAAATCGACCCACCAAGTCAGTCGTAGCATCAAACATATCTTTGAACATCATTCCCAGATTGATGCATCCCTCATGGAGCAATTCGAGGACGTGACGGCTTCCTACCTCCGGTGGATATTTTATTGCCCTGCAAGAGCTGGCTATTACCCCATCCTAGACATGCTGCAGCTCGGAATCGCCGATCACTTTCGAGCTCTCGAAACCAGGACTTTTGTGGTCGATTCGTTAGGTCGATTGTTGTTCGTTTACGCCAAGTTCCCGGCGGCGTTGCCTCTGATAGAACGGCTCATGCGCCTTCCTGCTCCTCCAAGTGTTACAGCCTCCTGGAGTAAAACGGATACCTTGATGCGCCCTTTCATGGAAATGTGGGATGAAGCCCAGGTCGAGGCGAAATCGTATACAGGATGTGTCGTGGTAAGTTTGCGATCCTTCTGCGATCCCTAGCATTCACTCATTGGCGTACCGAAGTGTAAGAAGTCCGCATCAAAGCAATGTCGAATAAAGCTCTGCGCTGGATGCGGCATCTCAAGATACTGCTCAACCGCGTGTCAAACCGCCGACTGGAATAATGACCATCGATGGTTATGTGTCTTCTTCCGGCTATGCGGAAGTAAGCGTTCCTTTTTAAGTTTCTATCCCCCCGTTCCTGTAATTGAACCTATCCTCTTTCTGTTTCCCCCANGCTAACAATCCATTGATCCGAACGAATAACCCGAGCTGCCTATTCTACCTCTCCGCGCTTGAGCACGAACGAAGTATTCAATGTGGTGCCCCCAAGCATAGTTTAACCACGAGCAAGTTCCCCGTTCCCGCCACTGAAATCCCCCTCTTGCACTTCCCCCTTGATATTCCATTCAATCACGTTGAGAATCAACGATTCCAAGATTTTCCAGAGCTATTCGATAGCAACAAGAAGATCCGCCAAGTGGTCGTCCCTCGACTCAAAGACTTCATCACTCTCCAAGCAATCCCAGATTACCTGAATGTCTTGTCGCTTCATTTCAATGACGAGGTATTCCACATCCTCAGCCCTTCGGCTGCGCTCGTCGTCGGCAATCTGCCTTCCATCGTGGAGAGGGATATGTGACTTCCGTTCAAGTACTGCCACTGCCTTGTCTCATTTTCAATGCCTTGATCGTCGTTGGGACTTCGACGTTCCTTGGAATATGTGTACCATACCCTGGCGTCAGAAACCTTTGGGTATATATACGGCCAGGACGTCGGGTCCCATCAGGACCGTTCACTTGTCCTCGTCTTCCTAAGAAACTCAAGAATTGGGTCTCGCAGTAAGCCTGAGATCTACATCGCCCTTTGAAGTCAGTGCCCGAAGAAGCGTTTCACGTCCAAATATTCAGATGTTCCAGAGTACGCTGGAGGGACGGTCCCAAGGAAGTGACAAGGCCCCCACCGATCGGTCCGTCCCACCCAAGATGAGCAGACTGGGTACTCTTTGTTCACAGCTTCAGTTACGCGGTTTACACGGAACATCAGTCTTATCTTGACGAACGATGCTCAGAAGACATGCGTGGTAATGGCCTACCAACTCCATCCTCTGGATCATTGTCGGGAGAACCACATCGGCTACAAAAGGGAAACAGCACTGCAGAAGGTGAAATGGAAAGTGATTTGACTCAACAAGCTTTAGCGGTGTGACAGCGATCGTATTCCATGAGATGGTTAGGTGAAACTAAAAGCATGAAGCATGTCTGACAATGACACGAGCTTGTGACGACGAACAAGGATCTACTACGGTCTATAGAGCATAGTAACGTTTACACAATGATAAGATAAGTTAGAAGAGATACGAAAGGTGCTCGTAATATAGATACACAGGCCGCTCGGCATGGATACATATGGCAAAACGAACAAGGATGTTGCCTCAGGTTCAAGGGGGCGATTCTTCACTGGCGGTGGGTATTCATAGCGTAGCTTTGAGTCCAAGAGGGGGTATACTCTTCATCCACCGGAACCGCGCACCGCTTCACCGCCTGGGTACATCGATTACAAGGTGGCCGCCAGGTTGGATTTTGGCATGAACGGCGGACATATCGGCATCCCGTGGTGGAAACGAAACTTCCCATTCATAGTGACCTATAGAAGCCCCCGCCACCATCAATTAGCATCCGAAATTCGCCATTCTCTGAGAGATCCAGAAGAGAAGACGGATGTACTCACAATTCCGTTCCATGTGCCAAGCATCAGCTATGATACTCAATTTATCGCCTTTCTTCGCAGAAACAGTTACCATCTCGGGCTGAATCTGTATGGCTTGGGGGAATTGTACCTCGAGCGTATGTTTATGGCGCGAGGAGTTGATTTCCATGGGAGGCGACTCTGAAGGTGCTGGTGCGCGGCGAAACCGTGCCATGGGCGACAGAGCGTTCGAGGAGGATTCCCCGTGGAGTGCTGTGATTACAGGCGACGTCGGTGGCGTCGGTGGGCGATGCTGGTGTAGCGGTAGGCCAAAGGGCGTGTAGTTTGATAGAGACGGCATACGAAGGCTGAGATGATGCAGCATGTCGGTACTTTCGTGATGATAAGACGACGTGGATGATGAGGATGAGCAAGGCGGAGAGGATAGTAGAGACGATGAAGACGATGATGAACTAGCAAAAGCTCGCTCTGGGTAAGCATCCTGCATTTTATAATCACGAGGATTTGTGGAGCTGGAGGCGGCAGACTGCGAGTGGGACGAGGATGCCGATGAAACGGGCATTTTGCGCTGAGGTCACGTTGTGGGAAGGGTGCAGAAATGGGATATGAACACGAAGAAGAAATAGAAAAAAGGCCGCGCAGCGGAAGCCAGAGGATGACCCCAATGAATAGTGGAGTCCAACTAAAGAAAGAGGGAGAGAAAGAGAGCAAAGCCTGTGTGGTTGGAGCACCCTTATAGGATGTCTGCAAGGCCCGGACCTGAGGGCCTTCACGTGTTGGGCGATTGGAAGGCGTGCGGGAAAAGGAAGATCGGGTCAGAGGGAACGCGACTTCGGGATAAGTATGAACGTGCAACCAAGCGAAATATGGCTCCAACGGAAACCACAGGCGATTGGCCACTAGAAGGCTACTGACTTGGAGCCCCAATGAAGACGTCCATTATTGATGTCCGTCGATGCGTGTAGTTCCCTTCTCAGATTGTGTTCCATTGGGAAGACCGGCCAGAGGAGCCAGAGCAAAAGCGGCTTAGAGCGATCTTCAACTCGTGTACAGGCTATCGCCATGCTGCAGGCGGCCTTTTCGCAACGTGAGCTAGTGCGCAAACTATGTGTCAACGATGACCAGGCTTTGAAGATTTATTGACTCACATTCATCATCATCGAGTACGACCCCGAAAGGTTCCGAGGCACACGAGTGGTCGGCACATTATGTGTATCCTTCTGGCAATATCGCGCCAACCGTAAAGCATGTCGCTACCTGTAGGTCAAGTTTGCGCTGGATTTGTGGCATAGTAGTGGGTTGGAAACGTACTCCAAATGGAGCAGTGAGAACTTGAGAGATTTGAAATTTGAAGTTGCTCACGACCCACAACCTGGCCCAACTTTCCCTGCGTAAATCTCGATTTTCCTTCTGTCATGGTCGTTTCCAGCCATACTGAACTCGGGACATGACCAAGCAACGTCGAGGGTTCTAAGTGGACGAAATTGGTCAATTCGAAATGTCTCCTCCAGAGTCGACATCCATTTCGAAAGCTGATAGCTGAAGGAAGGGGTCGACTATCATGATTTTCTCAGCGATGGAAATTCAGGACGGTAACGAAATCTTGGAACAAGAAACATATTTCGAGGGATGGGAATGTGATGGTCGGGAGTAAGTGGCAGCGCGACTCGTTTTCCTTGCAAAGTGGCTGACGTTCGGCCTTGTCCAAGATGTTGCTGTTGGGCTTCACCCGCCTACTCATCGTTGGGTCAGGCGTGCTCGCTGGCACCATTTCAGAGGGAGGAAAATGCTTGCCTGGCCATGATCACTACGACCCAAACACCCACAAGTTTATCTCCCAATGTTCAGACTTGACTTTCTGCTCGACTTCCCCGTCAGCTTCTACGAACTCGATCGCCTCCGAAACGAACTTCACCAACGTCGAATCTGGTATCTGCACGCCTCGTTTGTGCCGGCGAGATCAGTTTCCTTTCGGGTATGGTCCAACCGACGCGTTACCGCCATTGTGTCTGCACGGCGAGTTTTGCCCAGACGAGGGTAATGGGTGTAAAGGCGTCCTCCAGCCAGGTTCAGCATGTCAATTTGGTCGAGATGAGCAATGTGTGCGCGCGAGTCCAGCGGATCCAGGTACTGGTGCATGGACAGCTGAGCGTATCTTTCGGGCTGATCAAGGACCCGACGACGAGGAGGAGGTGCTCTGCCTCCTCAACGTATGCACGTGAGTGTCTCAGCTTGACGTTCATATTCTCCTCGAAGCATGCCAATAACCCATGCGCAGCGTAGCCAATGTTTCCCTTGCCCAACCCTGTATTTCCGAGAACACAACCTACACCGACTTTGCGTTCGATGGTTCCTTGATCGATTATAGCATCTACCGCGACAACTGTCTTCCTCAGTTCTTCTGCGCGCCAGGTACATTACAATGTGAAGAGAAGAAAGTCCTCGGAGGAGGATGCCAGTATGATATAGAATGTTCCTCGGTATGTGGGCATCTTCTGAGAACGGTTTCAACGCACCTAACATAATGAATTGCGATCGGCTGCGCTGCGTCACCCTTTACTGCGTTCCGGCATGCTTTTTCTAGTTTAATTGCCTTCAAGGTGTTTGCGTGCATTCTCCCGAAACGCCCTACCATGTTGCCCCTTGGCAATATGCCGTCACTGTACTGTGCATCGCAGGAAGTAAGTTTCATCCTCCTCTGAGTCGGGAAACAGCCAAGCTAATGTAGTTACTTAGGCATGTCGGTGACGTTCATCATGCTTATGGCTTTGCATAAGCGACATCGTAAACGGCGTTACCTGGAGGTTCGAGAGTATTACTCAGAGCAAGCAAGGTTGGCTTTACCTTTACCTTTACCCTTCCCCGTCCTTGCGTCATTGAGGGCTGACTCTTTGCCTCGCAGGCTTCGTCGGGCAATCATATCTTTACACGAGGCTGCAGCAGATGCCCTGTATTGAAATGACGTGTTTCAATGTGTACTCATTAATCTCCTTACTGTGGACCTATCGGTGTCCTTGCATCCCGCCGCGGAGCTCCTTCTATCCTTCAGCTATATCCGTACTCCAGTTCAAGCCAAGTGTATATATTCGAGTTATCTCGGTTACATACCCCCTCGTCCCCCTTTGGGACCTGTCTTGTATGACCCAACGGAGAGACCGGGCAAATTGGTCCTGGAAAGCAGAGGCTGATATGCATGCTTCCCACGTATCGTCTTCAACTGGTTCTTCCACATCACGCAGCCGCCACATTTTCAGGCAATAAGTCCTTTCGGACTTGTGGTCGACAGCCTTCAGCCGTACCACACTGTTCCAGAAAATTATTGTGAGAACTAATCCATCAAAGGATGCATTAGACATGGTATAGGTCGCAGACATACAATCTGAGCCAGTCAGTCATATCCAACAGGGCGTCAACTTCTGTGGGATGTCGCTCGAGATGACCAGCACAATTGACGTCCAGGTGGTATATAACGTCTGGAGGGAGTATCACTATGACGAAGCCACGCTCTAAGTATGTGGAACCAGAGTCCTGTATCCTGCCCAACGACCTTCCTGTGTCATTGTCTAGTTCATTCGAGCAACATTCGAGGGTACCAGCAGCTTTAGTCGACGATGAGGCCGATGAGTTGAGTTATCAAACCAGCAAGAGAGGTGCTAGGCGATGCATTATCAGCGGTCATGTTGACAGTGGTAATGAGGTGAAGGAACAGATTTTCGAATGCCCGAATAAATGGAAATAGGAAGCCCGGAGCACATCACGATCACTTGCCTACGGACCTCTTCGAACCCTCCACATTTCGTCCTAATTGGGAAGGTAGTATCCGATAAGGTTCTTGAGCCTTGAGCCGAACCTTGATCAGTGAGCAGTTGATAGCCAGAAACCACAGTTTTAGCTGAATTGGATAGAACACACACCTCAGCTCTGCATCTTCCTAAGAACACGACAACATTTTCCCAGAGAATTTCTGCAACGAGATCGGCGGGTCAAAGCACGGATTCGTCAAATTGCAAGGGGACGGGGTCCACTGCTATTTGGTACATATATAACACAAGGAAGCGCGGAATCAAGCGAAGTAGTAGGACATGTAGACCTAGACACACGAGAGTTACGAGGTCGAGGCGACAGCTCCAAGGGTTTTCTTCTCAATTACCTTCTTCTGAACTACGATAAATTCTTCAGCGGTAAGGACGCGCGCTGAACGGCGGAAGATAGTGTGAGATTCTTGCAAGAGATAAAAGGGTGAAAGACGTACCCTTACGATTAGCGCGACTCAAATGCCATGCAGGCATTTCGCCGTCGAATAAATATTCCGCCATTCGGTCTGTGATATCAAGGGGGCGGATGATACACTTACGGTTGTCGCCAATGGAGAGCCCCAAGGCAATGGAGTTGTCGGGAAGTAAGACCTCCCTAATTACGAGTGAGTCGCGAAATTCTTCGAAGATGGCTTCTTCCATAAAGTAGACCGAGTCCGCCGGCCGAACCATGAGTGCGAGACGTATTCAAAGTAATGTTTTACGCAGATTTCGAGGAGCTTGGGTTTGCCAACAGCCCAGCAGAGGAAAAAGAGTGGCGGGAAAAAGTGTTTGACTTGGTCGCCACCAAGAAAGTACCAAGGGATGCCCCAAATAGGAAACGACGTCGACTTGCAGAGAATCTCGCGGTCCTGTGTGAAACGATGAGCGACTCACGGCAGAACAAGAAGAGGAGGAGTGAGCTGAGGCCTGGTATTCCTCGCCATTTGGTGGTGCGAGCTCGAGCGTTTTAGGAATCGGGATGAAGCTGAGGGCGGAGGTGGGAATGAGGTGCTTGGTGGACATGGTGGTTGCAGCCAATGTGGAAGAAGTGCCGGTCACGGTGGTCCCTGGACGTCACGATCACGTGCATGGCGTTGAACGAATACGGACCAGGGTCCAGTGACCGTTGAATACTTATTGAATACTTGAATACTGGTTGAATACGCGCGTCAGGTTCCTGTACATGCAAGTGACCATCATGGCGACAAAGTACCTCATTCCCACCTCCCCGCTAAGCTTCATCCCGATTCCCAAAAGACTCAAGCTCGCGCCACCAAACGGTGAGGAATACCAGGCCTCAGTACGCTCCTCCTCTTCTTGTCCTGCCGTGAGTCACTCATCGTTTCACTTAGGACCGCAAGCTTCTCTGCAAGTCGACGCCGTTTCCTATTTGGGGCATTCCTCGATACTTCCTCGGTGGCGATCAAGTCAAGCACTTCTTCCCGCCACTCTTCTTCCTCTGTTGGGCTGTTGGCAAACCCAAGCTCCTCGAAATCTGCGTAAAACATTACCCTGAATACGTCTCTCGCACTCATGGTTCGACCGGAGACATTGTGGCGGACTCGGTCTACTCTATGGAAGAAGGAATCTTTGAAGAGTTTGGCCCCTCGGAAGAATTTCGCGAGTCACTCGTAATTAGGGAGGTCTTACTTCCCGACAACTCCATTACCTTGGGGCTCTGCATTGGCGACAACCGTAAGGGTATCATCCGCCCCCACGATATCATAGACCGAATGGCGGCAAAATTATTCGACGGTGAAATGCCTGCATGGCATCTGAGCCCCGCCAATTGGCAATGGCGTCGTAAGGGTGTGTCATTTGACTCTGTTATCCCTTGCAAGCATCTTACATTATCTACCGCCGTTCAGCGCGCGTCCTTACCGCCGAAGAGTTCGCGGTAGTTCGAAAGAAAGTTAATGAGAAGAAAGCCCTTGCAGCTGCCGTCTCTCCGTCGATTTCGTAGCCCTCATTTGCTCTCGTGTGTCCAGGTCTCTATCTANCGAAGTATCGTACCGCTCAGTTGTTTGATTTTTTTTGTGTAATATATGTATCAACTGCAGCCCGGAATGCTTAGTTCTCTACTGCCAGGTTATCCATCTTAGGCCTTCAATATTTTGGGTTTCGTCTCCTTCAATTTGTACTATCAAAGAGCTGGTATTTACGTCGTCGGGCGTGTTTGGTAGCAAGTATTTAGTATACAAATCCAACAAGCCATGGGTATATTCACGGTTCCACTGCGCGATCTCGGTCACTCTCATGCCTTCTTGGTCCTGATAATGAAGAGACCAAGCCCCAACGTGAAGAAGCGTAATAGACTGTAATACACGGTACCGGTAAACTGGCCTGGCGAGAGATATAGCTTGAGGATACAGCTCCGCGGCAGGAATACAAACACATATACGAATAGGTCCACAAATCAATGAACACACGCTGAAACCCATCATTTTAATACAAGGCATCTGCTGCAGCCTCGTGTAAAGATATGATTGCACGACGAAGCCTGCAAGGCAAATAGTCAGCCAACAATGACGCAAGAAAGTAAAGGGTAAAGGTAAAGGCTAAACCAACCTTGCTTGCTCTGAGTAATACTCTCGAACCTCCAGGTAACGCCGTTTACGATGTTGCTTATGCAAAGCCATAAGCATGATGGACGTCACTGACATGCCTAAGTAACTGCATTAGCTTGGCTGTTTCCCGACTCAGAGGAGGATGAAACTTACTTCCTGCGATGCACAGTACAGTGACGGCATATTGCCAAGGGGCGACATGGTAGGGCGTTTCGGGAGAATGCACGCAAACACCTTGAAGGCAATTAAACTAGAAAAAGCATGCCGGGACGCAGTAGAGGGTGACGCAGCGCAGCCGATCGCAATTCATTATATTAGGTGCGTTGAAACTGTTCTCAGAAGATGCCCACATACCGAGGAACATTGTACATCAAACTGGCATCCCCCTCCGAGGACTTTCTTCTCTTCACATCGTAATGTACCTGGAGCGCAGAAGAGCTGGGGCAGGCAATTGTCGCGGTAGATGCTATAGTCGATTAAGGAACCATCGAATGCAAAGTCGGTGTAGGTTGTGTTCTCGGAAATGCAGGGTTGGGCAAGGGAAACATTGGCTACGCTGCGCATGGGTTATTGGTATGTTTCGAGGAGAATATGAACGTCAAGCTGAGACACTCACGTGCATACGTTGAGGAGGCAGAGCACCACCTCCTCCTCGTCGGGTCCTTGATCAGCCCGAAAGATACGCTCAGCTGTCCATGCACCAGTACCTGGATCCGCTGGACTCGCCCGCCCACATTGCTCATCTCGACCAAATTGACATGCTGAACCTGGCTGGAGGACGCCTTTACACCCATTACCCTCGTCTGGGCAAAACTCGCCGTGCAGACACAATGGCGGTAACGCGTCGGTTGGACCATACCCGAAAGGAAACTGATCTCGCCGGCACAAACGAGGCGTGCAGATACCAGATTCGACGTTGGTGAAGTTCGTTTCGGAGGCGATCGAGTTCGTAGAAGCTGACGGGGAAGTCGAGCAGAAAGTCAAGTCTGAACATTGGGAGATAAACTTGTGGGTGTTTGGGTTGTAGTGATCATGGCCAGGCAAGCATTTTCCTCCCTCTGAAATGGTGCCAGCGAGCACGCCTGACTCAACGATGAGCAGGAGGACGAAGCCCAACAGCAACATCTTGGACAAGGCCGAACATCAGCCACTTTGCAAGGAAAACGAGCCGCGCTGCCACTTACTCCCGACCGTCACATTCCCATCCTTCGAAATATTTTTCTTATTCCAAGATCTCGTCGCCATCCTGAGATTCCACCGCTGAGAAAATCATGATAGTCGAATTCGACATCTTCAGCTATCAGCTCTCGAAATGGATGTCAAGGAGACATTTCTCACCGACCAATTTCGTCCATGTAGAACACTCGACGTTAACTTGGCTCCTCCCGGGTACGGTAATAGCTGGAAACGACCATGACGGAAGGAAAAATGGAGATTTACGCAGGGAAAGTTGGGCCAGGTTGTGGGTCGTGAGCAACTTCAAGTTTCAAATTTCTCAAGTTCTCACTGCTCCATTTGGAGTACGTTTCCAGCCCACTACTATGCCACAAATCCAGCGCAAACTTGACCTGCAGGTAGCGACATGCTTTACGGTTGGCGCAATATTGCCAGAAGGATACACATAATGTGCCGACCACTCGTGTTCCTCGGAACCTTTCGGGGTCGTACTCGATGATGATGAATGTGAGTCAATGAATTTTTAAAGCCTGGTCATCGTTGACACATAGTTTGCGCACTAGCTCACGTTGCGAAAAGGCCGCCTGCAGCATGGCGATAGCCTGTACACGAGTTGAAGATCGCTCTAAGCCGCTTTTGCTCTGGCTCCTCTGGCCGGTCTTCCCAATGGAACACAATCTGAGAAGGGAACTACACGCATCGACGGACATCAATAATGGACGTCTTCATTGGGGCTCCAAGTCAGTAGCCTTCTAGTGGCCAATCGCCTGTGGTTTCCGTTGGAGCCATATTTCGCTTGGTTGCACGTTCATACTTATCCCGAAGTCGCGTTCCCTCTGACCCGATCTTCCTTTTCCCGCACGCCTTCCAATCGCCCAACACGTGAAGGCCCTCAGGTCCGGGCCTTGCAGACATCCTATAAGGGTGCTCCAACCACGCAGGCTTTGCTCTCTTTCTCTCCCTCTTTCTTTAGTTGGACTCCACTATTCATTGGGGTCATCCTCTGGCTTCCGCTGCGCGGCCTTTTTTNCTATTTCTTCTTCGTGTTCATATCCCATTTCTGCACCCTTCCCACAACGTGACCTCAGCGCAAAATGCCCGTTTCATCGGCATCCTCGTCCCACTCGCAGTCTGCCGCCTCCAGCTCCACAAATCCTCGTGATTATAAAATGCAGGATGCTTACCCAGAGCGAGCTTTTGCTAGTTCATCATCGTCTTCATCGTCTCTACTATCCTCTCCGCCTTGCTCATCCTCATCATCCACGTCGTCTTATCATCACGAAAGTACCGACATGCTGCATCATCTCAGCCTTCGTATGCCGTCTCTATC
>JAPEVF010000601.1:0-27979 GCA_029747585.1 Pleurotus djamor
GAAGGAAGTGAACCCGATTGACCATAGTCTGATCGTTGAATATGTAGAACGGAGGGGTGCGGGGAGTCGATTGCACTTGTCTTCCTTGTCCGCTTTGGGTAAAACGTTCAAGCCCACGAAGATCGACGAAAAGGGTAGCAACGCTGGTCAGCTTGACCTAGCTCTTCGTAAAATAGGGCAATGTCGCAGTGAGGCGACGATCCAGCGCGATTGAAGTGGGAGGAGGGTGCGACATAAGAAAACAATGAAGGTAGAGCATAGAGTATCTCCAAGGTCGGAGCCGCGCGTCTACCGACCACTCGTTTCCAACAGACGACTAGGAAAACGGTAACCGGACGTGCAGGAATATTCCACGAACACAAGATAGCTGCTTGTATGTGCATGTTACACTCGGTAGAAGGCCGAGTTACACGATTCAGGGGAACACTGTCCAATCAATTCCTGTGAGCCTACATAGGAACAATGCGCCGGGGCTCTCGAAAAGTATGAGGCTCCATATTGGAAGGTCGATACCCAAGTTGACATACACCTCTACAAGCCACAGTCAGTTTTTCTAATAAGTAGGACCATTGCTTCACCTGCTGCAGATGATGGTCGCCCCGAAAGCAGCTTTCTCATGGTCACAGAGATGGAACGAACTCGACGAGCCCTACTTCTCCGCCATCCCAGAGCTTGACAAACTCGAATCCGCTCAATTCTCTGGGGATAAATGTCAGATAACGGAGAGGGAGAAATAAATGAAGGCAAACCCAAGATCGATGAATTCATCGAGCGTTCGCTCCTTGCTGTTGAACTGGTTCATCATGTTGATATCTTGCTGGTAGGGCCGCTTGTTCGCTGCGCCGTAATTAGGTAGAAGAGGCCACGGTGCCTGCGAAGTGATTGATGAATATTCAACGCACCGTGAATCATCATTTGGGATCATACCTGAGTCTCCACGCCACTTCCCTGAACAGTGGAGTGTAGAACAAACTCGTCTACGGATGATGTTCAAGTTCCCGTAGGTATAGACTTACGAAAGACTTACTGATGAGCAGTTTGCATCCTGGTTGAGTGACCTTCCGAATATTCTTCAAAATTTCGAGACATTGGGCATCTGGCCAATCATGGCTAGATGTCGGTTTAAATACCTTGAACAGAGACACACAACAAGAAACTCACAGAACATGGCGAAGCTGCGTGTATGTTTAGTGAGTGAGAACGCAGCGAAGTAAGGTAGAGAGGCGTACATAATAAACCGCGCCTCCAGTTACTGGCGATTCCTTCAAGAAGTCGAGGCTAACAAACGAAACTCGGCGGTTCTTCAAAGCCTCCGGATATACCTTCTCCCAGTACTATCAAATAGCTGAGGAAGCATTTGGCTGTGTAATTCTAGTGGACGTACCTCTCTTCCTTGTTCAACGACAGACGGTGTGTCTTGGACAACAACGTTTAATGTCGAGTAGGCCTTTAGTAAAGGCAAGACGACGTGTCCGTTCCCTCCACCGACGTCAACGACGACCGAGTTAACAGGTAGCCTGTCCCAGGCGTAGACTGTGAGTGAACTGGTCAGAAACGCGAACGGGGAATTGAACTATGGGTTTACTACTTACGCTTGGGAAGCATGGCCTTCCCTGTGACCTCGGCCCAGCCAACCATGGCTTGGTTGAATCGCTGTTCGAGGCAACAAAGCTATATCGTTTCATATTTCAAGCCGGTCCAAAGTAGAACTCACCTCCAGTGCTTGCTCTTTTCCAGGCTAAATTAGAAAAGGTAGAGTAAATGCAACGAATAAAAAAGGAGGGCGTTGAACAAACTTACCATGTCAAAATACTGGAAAGGATTGACACCATGGGTCAGGTGAAACGAACTATCTTCCAGTCAATGTGACTTTCGTTTTGTGAGATCTTCAAATATGTCACCAAGCTGTACACATGCTTTCATAGATTCGTCGCATCTAGCGGAAAGCGTTTCGCATCAATACCATCATGAAGACGAACATAGACAAACTCACATATGACCGACAAGGCTTGATACGGGGTCTGTGGAACATAGCTTCATGGAGAGTCGGTTGTTTGCGAAAACATTTGGAGATACTGAACGGGGTTTGGACCCAGTATTAGATATCAATGATGTGGTCTATTTCGTGGACGAGCACAAACCTTCAATGAAGATATGATTTGTAGCTAACATCCGCAGGACGCGGCTTAGCTTTCCTGCATCTTGATCACTCAGCTTGCCAAGGTCTTCTACGTGTAGTCCATCAGGTTTCTCGACCAAATGATCTGCAATTCTCGAGTCGACTGCAATCCTCATGAGAACAGGCTCCATGTACTATCAGGTATCGTCAATGAGACATGGGAGGGCGAAGTGTGATAACAGACCGCATAGGCTTTCTATAGAAGAGGTGAGTACGGCTCCATGTTTAGGTAATGTGAACAAAAACGAACATTTACGATGACATGGCCAGGGTTGGCCACAGTTGCACTCAACTGAGCGCAAGCAGCCTCGATCGTCCTTATGGCTGTCTTCAAACGCTCGGAAACGAGTTCGGGAGCATAAAAAGGGTTGGGCTTGGTGTCGTGAAGGTTTGGTCCTACATATCTAGCTTTTGCGTATTCGGTGGTCACGACAGTGACGGTGTCAGAGATGAGCTTTGTAAGGGTGTCTATGTTGCGCATGCACCTCTCAATCGCCACGTCGACACACTAAGTTCTAGGTCGACGTCACGCATGGTTTCATGTCGCTTAGTGCGACACTTCACATGGTGTCTAGTTCGACACCTCACACATTCCTTAGTCCATATTTAGTAGTCACTCGTAGTATATAAAGCCTGTATGTATCTAGGGAATATCTAACACTCGTTCTACCATCAGGAAAACATCATTTTTACCAGGAGCAGATGGAAGCTAGATAAGATCAAGAAGCTGTGGGAGAAAGGTATCTTGTATATCTAAAATAGAAAAAGCGCTTAAAGTTATGCTTTGTACAAGAGGTATGACAAAGCAAGAAAAAGACGCTGTAATACTTACATAGCGAGCGCCAATGCTTCAAAAGCACAAAAAGCTGGAAAAGCTAGGAAAGCTAGGAAAGCTCTGAAAGTGTTGATAAACAAAWCGAAAAAAAATAATGGATGATGAATAATGACAATATGAACACGTTCCCCAATGATGGGAAGATGGATGCAAGGAGATAATTCATGATGATGAGTAGGAAAGTTGTGTGCGTGTAGTCCAATTGAAAAGTTGTCGCATGTCACTGACAGGTGGTGCGTCTGCAGGCTGCTTTGGTTCGACTTCCAAGCTGCGGATACAAGCGTTAAAGAAGAAGGCGGATGCACACGTATTGAGTGACTAACCTCCGACGATACAGGTCTTGTAAATCACCGTTCCGTTTTGAATTCTCAAACGCAGCGTTCAAGTATTCATGTACCTCGTTGATGGCCTTGAGGTTATAAGGGATTTGGAAACGTTGCATATCTACCGGGTCAACATGATAAGATGAGAAGGTCATAAGAGCAACGGATAGAAAGTTACCTTGGACAATCCGGGCAAGCTTGTGATACTTGTTGAAGTTGATCAACTTCTTGTCCGGATTCCGAGGGGATACACGGTATGATTGGTTCCCCTCTCGGCAGAATGTTACGTCCGTTAGGTATAGACCTACAGGAATGCCCACGTTAGTAAGACTTTGTTTGACATGATGGGGACTTAGAGTGACCTAGGAAGGGCACGGCAGGAGGGGCTGTGTTCCTCAACCGAGACCGATACTCATGGTAGTTACGTCCATGATCAGCAATTTTTCTCAAAGCCTCAAGTTGCAGCCTATTTTTCTGAGGGATACCCTAGAAGTAGCGAGATTAAGCGTGGCTATTCCCAAAGATGAACAAACGCGATTTTACTCACCGACCACGTTTGGTGGAGTCTTGATATCGTGGAAGAATCCAGGGCAGCCAGAATTGACCGAGAAGTACTAAAGTTATTTAAGGATACACAGCGCTAGAGATAACAAAGTTCCGTAAGATAACGGGGAATCAAAGAATGGAAAGAACAAACTTACATCGGCGACTTTGATGAAGAACTTCACCAATGCGGTCCGCTTTTTCAGATCAAGTTCGGCCAATATACTTTCTGCCACCCAGCCGGTGACCAAAGTGCTCAGAGTCGACACAGCTCTCACGTTCAAAGCCTTTGCCCCTTCCTGACCGGTTTCCAGAACTTCTTCCGGAAGGATCGCGCAATAAAGGTTGCATTCCATGACCGTCATCTGCCTTGCAAGCTCGAGCGCATCGAAATCCGTGATCGATATAGATGCAAAATTCTTGCTTCGAAGAGCAGACAAGAGAGTCTTCGTCATAGTCGGCCGAGGAACCTCGCCCTGAGGTACAGCAGGAGCATTCGTATTGCTCGGATCACGCCCGCCCCTCGGGCTGGTCGCAAAGTCAGAGTGCTGTCGCCGATTATCCAGAACTTCGAGTATCCTTGCAGCTGGCCCAGGGTATTGTCTCGAAATAACTTGCATGACAAACTCCGTCAAGCCAGGAAGAGCAGCATCGTCCGACAACGAGCGCCAGTGAAACTCAACCCACGTCTTGACAAAATTGGACACTCGCAATCGGATGGGAGCTCCCTTCTGTCTCTCCCAGAGGAAGACCTCCTCGTCGTTGAGTCCAAGGGGAGGTTGCAGATTATATCGGGCGAGAAGCTTCTCCACCAACTGTACAGGCGAAGCGAACAAGCGGAACGTCATGAAGAAGACCGAGGCGAAGGCATGATCGACAATACTATTGTAGGGGGTCATTCGCTCCACTAAGACATCCAGCGAGGCACCGACAAGGACACCCTCACTGTTGTACGCGACTTCATCCTGAGGATGATCGTGTAAGAGCATCCAGGCGATCGGGTCAGATGTGGCTTCCTGAATGACCTCGAGAGGGACAGCAGGAAGTTGTCCATGATACCGTTTTTCATCCACTGAATAACCACGGCCATGACCACGAGCACTACCCTCCCAAGTCGTACCATCATCTGTCCTCGTCGCCATCGAAGTCGGTGATGGCAAATCAGGTTCGATGGGCAAGTCAGGCATAGGTATTGTCAACGGGGGTAGAGGCTTATGGTCATCGGGTGTGGTGATGGCAGTATCTTCCGATGGCTGCGAGGAAAGTTGGGATAGAATGCTTTGATCTGAGCCAGAGGATGAGCCGCGCATCTTCGTTCTTGAAGGCGGCGTTTGCGCTTGAATAGTAAGGTCTTCATCTTCCACGCCGTTCGAAGGATATCCCGAAATAGCCTGTATCGTAGACGAAGGTAGGCGTGTCGTGAAACCACTAGATGAGGGGCCGTCTTGAGGATCAGGGAACTTAATGACGAACGGTTCTCCTGATCCTCTATTCAGTCCCAAGCACACCTTCACCGCTGCCACACAGTCTGCACCCGATTTGAGTGCAGCTGTAGCCGACCGTAGTAGTAGCTGCTTTTCGTCCTCTTCGCTCATCGATGTGGGCGATTGTACCGTCAAGAGCCTGACCGATTCAGCTAACTCGCTCGTCACAGTGTACAATCCGTCCTTGGCCTGTTTCAGAGTGAACACCTTCGATGTCGGAATGTCTGGGTGTCCGAGAACAGCTTCGACGATAGTGAGCAGCTTGCAGACGTTTTCAACAATCTCTCGAACAAGGTCATACATATGGCCAGTACTTGAGGCGTGAGATGAACGGGAATGTGAATGAGCGTGGCCGATGAAGGCTGCAATAGTCGAAAGATACCGGTCATGCGTGCTTCGCAATGCCTCAAGGACTTGGGCGGCTGACGTGGGTCCGGCAGGGAATGCTGATTTAGGTGGTGGTGCGTTGGAGTCGAGGGAAGAGAATGAAGAAGACGAAGAAGTGCTATCCACAGACGACATGCCAGGTTTGTGTCGGGTGATCAGACGATCCCGCACAGGAAACCTGGCCCGATTGAGTTTCCCGACGCTTCGATGTGGCAGCAGAGGCATTCCGGCGTCGTCGAATTCGTCGTCAGTTCCATTACTAGCAGCAGGAGGATAGCGACCAGCAGGACTCCGTGCTCGCAATGTTTCGCCAGTTGTTGCGATCAACTCTATGGTAGAAGATGATGGTCCAGCAGTGGTTTCCACAGAGATAGAACCGGTGGTGTCATTGTCTTCGTCAGGACCCTCGGTGTCCGTCGATTCAGTTACTGAAATCATACTATCACGACGGTCGGGAAGGTCGATCCCGCATTGAACGGCCACAGCTAGAAACCTGCGTACATACGCAAAGACCTGTCCACCTAATCGCAGCATCACTTCAATGTCGTACTCGCGGTTTTCTTCATCGCCGTCTGTCTCCGATGCTTTCTTTGCCTGTGTGACCAATGCGGCTAGGACAGAAAGAATCCGTTTGCGCTCAATGGCTAGAACCTGAAATTGCTGAAGGAGTGGTGCGTCCTTGGGGAGACACTGAGTAGTAGTAAGAATGGAGCGCACACATGATATTATGCACGCTGTCGAAGGTCGGAAGTGTGTTATACGGTTGGCCCGTACAGCGTTCTGCAGCAATGATAGGCCGTGGAGTAAATTGATCATGAGGGGTGGATAGGTGTCACCTTCCGAACCCACTGTTTCTGCGGTTGAAGGGCGTCTTGAATGCGATTTAGCGTTTTCCGATGAAGAGGCCGTGGCCCATGAGGTAACCGATGAAGTTGACATGGAATGAGTATGGCCCTTGCGTTGCCGCTGTTCCCGTTTAATACTGCAATTGATGATGGAAGGCGTAGCAATGACTCACAGCAGGCGTGTCGGGAAGAGCCTCTTCCGTCAATGAATCAACATGAGAGCTCACATAGTTACTGGGAAACCAGCCGCGTCTTCCCTCCAATTCACCATCCCACCAACCACTCGTATCCCTGTTCAACACATGTATGACCTGACCAGCTCGGAATGATAGACAGGTAGCACTTTGGTGCTGCGGGGCGTAATCATGCATGGCGAGTACGAATTCGGGTGCGAGGCGGACTGTGTCCTCGAGGAAAGGACTAGTTGGGCTTGACGGATGCTCTTCAACGCTGTCTTCGCGGTCGTCGCGCTGCATAGGCAAGGAGGACGATGACGCATTTGTGGAGGAGGAGACAGGAGATATTATGGATAGAGAGGATGCAGTCGAAGCGGTGGAATCACTTCGCAGACGCCGTCCCTTGACGGCAAACGGTACGTCTGAGGCGGGTGTGCGACTGCGCGACGCTGCTCTGCTCCGGCTCGACGAGGGACCAATGGCCCTCACTGAAGTATCAATTCTGAGGGCAGTGTACATGGCGAGAGAAAAAAGNTAACCTTGAGAGAGGAGTTACAGCATAAATCGACAGTCGCAGAGGATATGTGTTTCCTGGACGTACAGGTACGATAAGATTAGATGTTCAACTTGAATAAGCCGGTGTCTGGTCGTAATTCTGCGATATGCAAAGTTCTACTTGGGTGCGGATGCTCGATGCTCGAGAAATGGTCGTGAAGTCGTGAAATATGAGCGGAGATGAAGAGTGTGTATGGGAATCGCAAAGCTTCTTCAGTCGTAAAAGCGTATCTCCGAAAAAACGAAGAAATGGCGTCAAGGGCCTTCAATGAAGAGCAAGTCCCAGCCAAGGCCAGAGGAGAGAAAAGGGCGGGCGGGGGAAAGGGGGGAGGAGACGATGGGGAAGGCAGTAATGGTCGCCTCCGAGCAACACTCGAGCACTCCGCCTCCAACATGTGCCAAACACCGCCAAATACAATTCATTCCTCCTGCCATTCCTCCACAGTTGTACAGACGCTACCAAACTATATATTCTCATATTGCGTCTTCGCATGCGACAAAAGTGCGGCCCATCTCACATGTCATGGCAAAACAGTCAGCCAGGAGACGCAAAGTCCGGTCCTCCAGGAATATCACAGGGACATAGGGGCAGTCACCCCCCTGATAGGGATAGATGATCTTGGAATCACCACTCGGGCCATGCGCACGGCATCTGCGATAATCTTCTTCACATCTTGTCGATTAACTTAAGGTTCTAAAATCCGTGCACACCGTGAACGGCCATGTGATCCACACACCACTCTCAACAGCAAACGGGGAAACAAGATTTCAAAGAAACAGAGTTGCCAACACGAAGCAAGGGAAATCATACAAGCTGTATATCATAAACCGTCGTGCCAAAGATACGGGTACAAGCATGCCAATGCCACCAAAACGAATCGACCAGGACCATGCGAAAGGAGGAAACAGCGCCCTCAGTTGATTGAAAGCAGTTCAACCTCGAACTTGAGGATCGAGTTTGGGGGGNATGATGGGAGGGAAACCACGTTCACCATAGGCCTTGAGCAAAAGAAGGTCAGCATGTCACATTTATCGATGAGATGTGCAAAGGATACACACAAAATCCGGTGTACATGTCAAGGTCGCTTTGGTACCGAGCGATAGTTGTGGGACACCTAACACACAGTCGAACGAAGTGAGTAGATTGCCGCCATAAGCGGTCCACATTAACCCACCTTCATCCCAGCCCTTGATCACCTTTCCAACGCCAATCTTCGTGCGGAAAGGGTCATTTCTAGCCATACGCGCCGTCAGTCAAGCGCCATCCTCAGCCCGACGAGAGAGATGCTAACCGATCTCGACTCGAATCGAACTTTGTGCCGTCCGTGAGTGTTCCTACGTAGTGTATCGTGACCATGTCTACCACGATTGGACTAGATATCAGAGCGATGCATTCGATGCAATAGATGAGCGTGCTTACCGCCCATCTTGGGGTAGTTAACGCCATCGCCTGGTTTCTGGACGTCGACAGTCACACCCTATGTCGCGTAGGGATCGAGATGAACATACGGGCGCGATGAGATTTGGAGAGAAGGGACGCGTACCATTGTTTGGATATTGTGCGAGTACAAGTTAGCCGTCTAATCAGGGGATAGGTGAACGTACTCTGAGCCTGCTTTTGGCACATTTATATCGAAATGGAGCGGAGTACGGATCTTGATTATGATTAGGGGGATCTCTGGAATTGGTCACGCAACTTGACCTCTCCTCCGTTATCACAATCGAATCGATGTCGATGGCTACGATGCCCCAATCGTACACAAGTTATGGAATCATTGATGTTCTAGTACATCCCAGGTCACCGCTTTCACCTTGATGCTCTCCGCTTTGACCAAATACGCCGGAGTGCACTCGATGACCCACCTCGTAACCATCGCTCTCCTGGTCCTCGTCGACGCCGGTTTACATCTTCTGAGGACCCCTCAAATCCCCTGTCGGAGTCCAAACATCGAAGTTACGAGCCTAGTTTGGACGAAAGTCTTCAAAAGCTCAAGAAGTCAACTGGATTAGTATACAAAGTAGCAAGTATATGTAGTTATACAGGATAGTTCATCATCAAGGCAACGTATCAATGTCCATGCCTTCAAAAGGCTCCATGTCCAAGAAGGCATCTATATCCAACCCCTGTAGGTCGGCGAGGGCAGCTTGCTCTTCGGCATACGCTGCTATTTCTTCATCCGTCATATCATCAGGGATATTTTCCTCGGCTTCTACGAGAGGAGGTTAGCCTTATCCCCGAAACAGAGCCAAGAAGAGAAACAAACCTCGAAGCTCTCTCTCCCATGCCTCGACGTCCTCCATGTCCGGATCGAACGAAGAGCCCACGTCTTCGGCATATGAGAGGCGGTATGCATGGACAGACTTCCTGTTAGCATGATTCATAATACGCCGAAACAGCTAGACGTCAAAGTTCGTTAGCAACACGCGTAAGGGTAATTAATGGTGGACGTAAAGATCACCTCATCCTCCATAATAGCCTCATCATCTTCCTCGTCATCATCATCCATAGCCGTATCATCACTTGTATGAGCATGAGACCCGGGACTATAGTCGTAGCGTCTCTTCTTCACTGCCAACTCCCTCGCCCGGACGGCCTTCTGCACACATCGGGCGCGGAAGCGCTCCCGTATCAGGCTTCGGGTAGGATCCTCACTTGCTGGCGAACTCTGCTGTCCCCCGGAGAACACAGACCCGCCACTGAATGTAGATGATTTGACGGCGCCTGTGGCACCGGATGACCGTGGCGTACTCGGTGCGCGCGACTTGTACTGCTCGCGGCGGCGATTCTGGCGGGCGGATATGGGTGAYAATGTGGGGCTAGAGGGGGAAGCCAGGGGNAGAGGACATCATAGGTTTGTTTGAAGGATCGTATTGCGGCCATTTATATACTCGCTGCGGTGTTGGCGTGGATGGAAAGAGGGTGGACATGATGGAGACACAGAGGCAAGAGACAAAACGCGAATGGTCACACGCGTGTCAGTATGTCACGTCACGGCCCGCAGATGGTCCTGGCGTTGTCCTAGCGTCGGTCGCAACATAACATACTTGCATTATGGCACGCGAAGGCTATATACCAGACGTTGTTCGCCCTCAATACTACTTGATTTGTACTTGAACCCATTTATGTATTTTGAGAGCTGTTGGCGGTGTGCAGTACAGTGTGCCTTTTATATCCACCGAGCGCCTGGCAACCAAGCCCATTAGCGCTGAAAATGTTGGAAGCAGCTTCTCTTTGGATCCCAAATGCATTTCCGTCAATGAATCGTGCGCAGGACGCATCCTTGACCAAATAATCGTCCTTTCCTTTCCACTTTCCTACTATTATCATGTCTGCTTCGACCCCCGCGTCGAGGCCGTCATCAACGGGTGGCACGCGAACCACCGCAGGCGCACGAACATTGAATGACTACGTGCGTCGTCGCCATCGTTGAACGCCTGCTTTCTAATATGTTGACCTCGGTGCTTTCAGCAACTTGGTGACTCGCTGGGTAAAGGCGCCTTTGGCCAAGTGTACCGTACGTCTTGTCCAACCATGAGAGTATCACCATCGCTATAGCTATTCACAGGGGCACTGAACTGGGCGACCGGAGAGACGGTCGCCATAAAGGAGATACAGCTCAGCAATATCCCAAAGAATGAGCTCGGCGAGATTATGGTATGCATAACGTCATGCTTCGTCGCGGTTCTTCACACTAACTGGGAACTCATTTCATTCCAGTCAGAGATAAACCTTCTCAAGAATCTTAATGTGTGCTAGCCACTTTCTCATCACTCAAACCATCCTCATCCCCCGAATTAGCACCCCAACATCGTGAAATACAAAGGCTACGTCAACACGCGCGAATATCTTTACATCATCCTCGAGTAAGTCACCTCGCATACACTCAATGATGACAAAACTCAGGCAATCCATGAGGTTCTGCGAGAACGGATCCCTTCACGGTATCATCAAACGATTTGGAAAGTTCCCAGAGAGTCTAGTGGCAGTATATATCGCGCAAGTTCTTGAAGGCCTCGCCTACCTGCACGACCAAGGTGTGATCCATCGAGACATTAAGGGCGCCAACATCCTGACGAACAAGGATGGATGTGTCAAGCTTGCTGACTTTGGCGTGGCGACAGTCGGAGGTGGCACGGGTCTTGGCATTGGAGGAGGCGAGGCAGCAGGAGTTAGAGACGATGCAGTTGTTGGAAGCCCATATTGGAGTGTGTATCAGTCATTGCATCCTGCTCGCGCAACTGATCTCATCTTGTTCAACTTCAGTGGCCCCAGAGGTTATCGAACAACGAGGGGCGACGACAGCATCAGATATCTGGTCAGTAGGATGCCTAGTCATCGAACTACTGCAAGGCCATCCCCCATATCATACCCTTTCTCCAATGCCCGCCCTCTTTCGGATCGTCCAAGACGACTGCCCTCCAATACCAGACGGAGCATCAAACGTCGTCAAGGACTTCCTATATGCGTGCTTTCAACGCGACGCCAACCTACGCGTGGGTGCCCGCCGTTTGCTTAAACACCCATGGATCGCTGGAGCGCGTCGCGGGATGGGTGTCACACCTTTCAATCCCGAGGACCGCCATGACAAGGGAAGCAAGGAACTAGGCGAACGCGATAGGAAACCAGAGGACAGCAAGCAATCGAAAGCTGCTGGAAATTGGAACTACGACGAAGCCGTCTTGAAGGTCCAAGAATGGAACGAAGCCCTCAAATGTGAGTGATACCATTTTCCATCTCATCACGAACTTACAAGTTGTACAGCTCCTTCTCGCCCCACTAAACCCTCGCGCCCTCAACGACCCGTATCCCCCACTCCGAACCACCATCCATCCCCAAACGAATCTCTTTTACTCTCGACCTCGGCTAGCTCGAGTTCCTCCGATCTTCTCAAGCCCTCCGCCTCCGGGTTCAAACTGGTGCATCCACTAGCAAAGGCACCTAATGGCATGAACATGCTAGGGAGCAACGTAAATCTCAACCTCATCGGTGGCATCAATCTGGGAGACAAGATCCAACCTTCCTTCGCCTTACAACAACCAGAAGAACAAACCGATAACTGGGACGATGATTTCGAAGAAGGAATATCTTTCAGTAAACTCCAAGGTCAGTCAGTTTCTTATTCGACAGGCCTTTAACTCACCCGAGCTGTTGCGTTACTAGCACTAGAGCGCACGACRACTGAAGAAGATAAGGATARAGCCCCTCGACAACCAGCACCCCGTCTGCCTCAGCCTGTCTTCCGACCTCCCTCCAAACCGTCACCCACCTCCGAGCGACCACTACAACGTCCCCTGGACCCCGAGCCAGAGGATAATGCCCAAACCATCAAACCTAACCGAAGCCCGGGCATGAACGTCGTCCCTCTCCCCGTCGCTCGACCTCCCCGTGCCGACATGGGCGTCATCGCTGAGGACGTATCATTCAACGCCAACCGCAGCATAAACAGCATGAGCAGTGTCCTCGGAGTAGAAAGCGACTTCGAAGACTACTCAGACCTCGGCTTGGACGATGACGAAGAGAAGTTGAAGGAAAAGGTTAAAGACTTCAAGGTAATTTCCATGGAATTTTTCTTTACTGCCCAAGGTTATTCACTTCTCGCCTACAGAAGAAGAATACGGCTCGGCGTGGTCTTTTTCATCCCGACGATATCAAGACTTACGGACTTGGTAATACCTCTCCAGGTCCCGTTTCTGCACCCCTTCCATCATTGGAGCGTAAGCCCTCCAGRCCGACGCTTTCACAAATCCCGTCGCATCCGACATACGGACCATCTTCCGCYCGCCCGTCTTCAGCACATACACGGTCTGTCTCCCACATGGGCACTTTCAATAGCAACGGTGGAGGCAGTGGTCCTAACAGTGAGGCTGGGTCAATAGGAAGGGGCGAGGGTCGAGCRCAGGAAGCTGGGGTGTTCGGGAARTACGCAGAGGACGACGAAGAAGACTATGATGATATCTTTGGAAAGGTCAACGGAACAGGTGTGTGGTCTCCATCATCCCTCTTCGGCCCTACTCATCCACTACCTAGCTGCGGAGCACACCATGCAGACGCTTCARCTCAACACGAGATTGTCYAACAAGTCCTGGGTCAGTTTCATCCCGCTATGCTCTGTATACTTTGTTYCTMACTATAGCTTTCGCTAGCTCGGAGATGAAGATTCTGACGAAGAAGACCCCTTCGCMGAGGTTCGCTATTCGTCCCCTAGACTANTMAACNKSTGGCTAATRYATCCCTAGATTGAYGAAGGCTTCGCCGAGGACGACTTGGARGCTAAYCTCCAGCGAGACAAACACGCYCGTCTRTGCCAAGCCGTCAATGAGCTCATCGACGAGYTATCACCATCYGCACCTGACTTCCAACTGAGAGATGCTTGYGACCGACTGGTCAGTCCCTTTCATCAAGACTTRTTCTRCTSAATTWATYGTGTGTTTTTGAAGATCAACGTCATGGTCGATACACCAGAAATGCAATTCCATTTCGTCGCTACGCATGGCATGYTGGCTATATTGGAGGTCTTGGAAGGGAGATGCTCTCGAGATTTGATTCTGAAACTTCTTCATATCATCAATATGGTCAGTTAYGTTCGNNNCYAAGCCACGGAGNTCCTCATTCACCCYSAAATACTAGCTCGTCAACGCAGATGTGGGCATCTTGGAGAGTTTCTGTCTTATTGGGTWCGTCTACCGCCACAGAATRCTACGTCGTTCTAACGCTTGCTCTTTCCAGTGGRATCCCAGTTATGATGGGTACTGTCACATTTGTCGTCTCTGCTYGGACCCCTCTCATCTTTGAACAGGTTTCACTTCAAAGAAATACTCAGCCGAATGTCGTTTAGAGGCGTCGCAYTTCGTCCGCTTACTCTGTCACACATCAGTCCTCACTCTGCAGATGTTCATCGCGTATGTCGCTTAGCACTCACTTCCTCAATGTCCTGCAGTTGACCATTTTCGCAGTTGCCGTGGTCTGAAAGTCCTTGTCGAACTTCTAGATGAAGACTACAACGAACAGACCGACCTTGTTGTCCATGCTCTGAACGGCATCGGGAGCGTCTTCGATCTTCAAAGCCCCACGACCAAGAACGATTTCTGTCGGATGTTCATCCGCGACGGACTACTTGATCCCCTCTCCGCTGCACTGCTTAATGTCATGGGAAGTCGAGAAGGTCCAGCAGCGGAAATGAAGATGAAGATCATCCAGATATTGCTGGTCTTCTCGCAGGTCACTCAATCTGACATCCACGTACGCAATGCGATGGGCACACGCAAGATTGTCCGGAGTGAGTTTTGCTGAGCCTCACCTATACCTAGTTGACTTGAACCTATGYAGGGCTRTTACGTGCATGCGARCTGTTGGAACCCCARTGTCTCGTTCTCATGCTGAAGGCAGTGAAACATCTTTCGATGAATGCCAATCTSCTTGATGTTCTTCAGAACGCCAAYGCCATCGAGATCTTTACGCGCATCCTCGAAGAACAATCCACCGGACCTCATAGTGCTGTTCGTACCCAGTGTACCCATGCCCCACACTTTGCTAACTACATCTCTCGCAGGAAATGGCCAATCACATCTTCCAAACATGTTACAATTTGTGTCGACTCAACAAGCTACGACAGGAGGAAGCTGCTCAGGCAGGCATCATCCCTTGCTTGCGTCGGGTCATTGAGACCAGCTCACCGCTCAAACAATTCGCACTACCGATCCTCTGTGACCTCGCCAGTGCAGGGAAGAGCTGCCGAACGCTTTTGTGGCAGCAGGATGGTCTAGGTATGTATCTRAAGCTACTGGCGGATCCCTATTTCCAAGTCAGTGCCCTCGAAGCTATCGTTTCATGGTCAGTGCTCCCTCCTCTCCCCAAACAAACGCCCTCACTCATCTTGCCTTAACTTACAGGCTACACGACGAACCCGCCCGTATCGAAGACGAGCTCGTCAAACCAGAAGCAGTCGAGGCAATCCTCAAATGTTTCAACACTTCCAAAGCCAACTCGTTCGAAAACCTCCTTGAGACCTTCCTCAAACTCATTCGTCTCTCTTCCTCCCTCGCCATCCTCTTCTCCAAATCYGCYRCCTTTTTCAAACGYATCATCGATCGYCTTGATCA
The DNA here is from genome assembly GCA_029747585.1 of Pleurotus djamor. Classification (NCBI taxonomy): domain Eukaryota; kingdom Fungi; phylum Basidiomycota; class Agaricomycetes; order Agaricales; family Pleurotaceae; genus Pleurotus; species Pleurotus djamor. The sequence continues at coordinate 15,428 of JAPEVF010000601.1, forward strand.
TCAYAGTAAAGCCGTGGTCAGGAGGAACCTTCTAAAGGTKCTCAAGGCCGTGTGTGATGTCCATCCYAACCGRGTGATGATCGTCGAGCGATAYGGACTCTACGAGGTGGTGGAGAAATTGAGCCGTACAGATGGTGCTGTACTCGTCAGGGAACTCGCTCGCGAGATCGTTCCYTCCATCCGTCCAGCATTRAGACCGGCRTTAGGCAAGAGTGGAAGCGGRGGCCGCGACAAAGGTCTTCGAGGCGAACTCCTCCGCGCCTCTCGCGACGGTCTGACGCCGAAGAAAATGAGAAGAGCTGCATCAGAGACGTCTGCCTCTCCGTTAGAAACGTCCAGTCCCGTCATTCGATCTACCAGYGGTGGTTCCACCCCTCATACCTCCTCGCGGCTCACATCCTCTGCCGTCCCCACCAATGGTACAAACCGYATGAAAACGTCTCGGCAGCGGTTAGACGATATACTTTGGCAATCTGATCAGCACGCGTCACGGTCGAGTAGTAGTAGTCCCCATCCGTCTTATAGGCGGTAATATCCTTTTTGTTTGCTTGTTGGGTTTGTTTTGTTATTTTGCTTTCCACGTAATTTCGAAGTTCANAAGTTGTATTTATTACTATAACATAACTTTTGTTGGATGTTGGACCTCTMMTTGATTGAACGGCTCAATTCTGGATTTGTTTCCAGMTTCAACATCTTCGTYTACACAAGGCCCAACCCCGCCCTCAACTCCTTCTCCAAATCATCCATTGCGCCGACATTGACCTCTCCTTTCCCGTTCCCATTCTCCTGCCCATCCGCGCCTTCCCTCTTCCTCTYYTCYTCCTCCTCTTTCARCTCCCTCAACTCTTTGACACACCTAGGACACCTACAAATCCCAAACGCCCAMGCATCCAACTCYACCTGCCTYGATCGGACACTTGMCTCYGGATTAACATACGTGATGACCAGTTCCTCACCCGGTTGAATATCCTGTCGCGCGATGACRGTTATCCGCGAGAGCATTGTGTGTTGGTCGAGGTGTCGGATRGACAGGTTGGGGACGCAGGAGTGGTTGATGTGTGAGTGAAGAACGTATAACCCTCCATGGGCCTCCAGGTCTGTRTGATYGAYATCAATAAGCGAGCAAAGAGGGGAGAGAGAGAGAGGCCTCTCACTCAAGCTCATCCTCCCCAATCCGCGTAAAAACGCGCTATAATCCAACAACTCAGACTTGATATCTTGTCGGAGCGGTTTCTTCAGCAGTTTGGCCAATTTCTTCTGGTCGGCTGGACTCGTGGGCTGGCTGAATGCCTGAACGAACAGCGAGTGGGCTTTTTTCCAAGATGCTCGATCTGGCTCTGCACCACGGTGTCTGACATGGCATTGTCGAGTGAGCGTTATGCCCAACCGGAGGACGTGGAAAACCTACCCTTCATAGCTCTGCTTGAACCGCTCTTCCATACCCAATTCCGCCAGCCCTTTGACCACTTGCCAATCCGCCTGCAACGTCGCCCCCTCATCAATTTCATTAGCCAGCAAGATTCGAGACGTGCATTGGGCCAGCGCGTGCAGAGCCATCCATTGCGTGTCCCGTGCAAAATTGAGCAAGGGGACACTTGCCGGGTTTTGGGCAGGGCATAGCAGAGGGTGGTGTTTCTTGGATCGCGCCAGACAAAGTCGCGAACAGAATTTTATGGGACAAGTAGCCGAGGATGACGAAGACGAAGAGGCAGGACAAGCAACGATCAGAGGTGACGCTGACAGGAATGGTGTCGAACAGAATCCACAGGCGGCAGATTTTTGTTGTAGATCGTAGATATCCCTGCCCAAGTTAGTGATAAAAACATGAAGAAGAGCTGAGTGCGCGATACCATTCTGGAGCAAGAATAAAAGGATCCTCCTTCCACACGACTTCACCTTTGTTGATCTTTTCCGCAGCGACGAGACCCTTTCCCTTCCTCTTGTCAAAGACCTTTACCTTTACTTTCGACGTCCATTTCGACAAATCCAAGTTCTTGATCGTTTTGGACGAGGGAAATTGGTGCATCTGCGCTGAACCACCCGCACCATCATCTCCCTCAACCAGGTCAGACGTCGATACTGGACCACTGATAACCAAGCCCAGCTGCTGCAAAATTTTCTTGGTCCTCTTTTCGGAAACAAGCCAATCGGGGTAGGCCGCGAGCAAGAAGGCATGAATTTTTGTTATTCCACATTGTGGATGGCTTCGCTTGAGGCTAATGAGGGCAGCCGTAAGCTGATCTTCGTCGGGGATGGTGGTCGGGCTGGCCATCCTCGTAGCTCAAGGACAAGGACAAGTGAGAGAGAATCCACGTGTACCAGTAAAACAATTACTACATATTCGAGAGTCGAGGTCCTCCTCGTGGTCCCCGGTCCCAACGGTCCCTTGACATTGTTTACCGCATCCACCACGGGTTTCCATCAACAAGCTCACCCCCAACTTTACTTGTGCTGATGGTCCCACTACCCAAAGGCTAGCCCCTATTCGCGTCCGCCACAGCAGCTCACGCGCTTCCCTCTTCACCTTCCTCCACATCGTCGATGATGGCGACAACGACGCGAGACGCAACGTCCAGCCTCTCGGATGCAGTTTCCACCTTCACCAAATCCATCAAGCAAACGGTATTGCTGCTTTCCTCCTCGCGCCTCACGCTACAGACCGTTCATTTGCCTTGACAGTTGGCCGAGGTCCAGAAACAAGCCCGTGCTGAAGCTTTGCAATCTACGCAAGCCCTCGAGGCGGAGAGGGACGACCTGACTGAGGCTATCTCGCGAGCATCGTTGGAACTACAGCAGTGTAAGAAAGAGCTGGCGAGCTCGGAAGCATCCGTATGTCGCAAATCTCACCTGTCATGACTATATCTCACTCTGCGTCTCGCAAGCGTCAACAAGCCGAACTCACAGTGCGTCGCCATAAGCTTCAACTCACAAAAACTAGTTTAAACCATCCCATAGATATCCCACCAGGCCCAAACGATCCTCCAACTCCGTCGTGAAGTCTCACAATGGCGAGATCAATCTCAGAACTGGCAAGAGCACTTCCTACGCGTCGAGGAAGAGCGATGTGGTCTTTCTTCCAGGTTGGATGAACTTATAACAGGCCAGGTACGTTTCATAAGCCCAAATTCTTCAACCGCTCCCAACGAAACCACCAGCAGTCCATGTTCGCCATGAGTCTAGCCACTCTGCCTAAGTATCCTGCATCTGCTGCTCAGTCTTCCTCGTCCTCTACTTCTACTAGTACCACAACCCCTCCCCAAGATGTCCTTCCTCACGCATCCGTCGCAAACAAATCTCTTCCGACCCCTCGTTCAATCACCAAACAACTCAAGACGCCTAGGACCAAACGACGCGAAGCCGCCTCATCCGACTCCGCAAACACAAACGAAGAACCCCCCAAACGACCCACCACTTCCAAATCAGCCACACGCGCCTCCACCGCCCATAACAAGCACATCGAACCCGATGTCGTGATCCCCATCTCCCAAAAGGTCATCCGTCGAGTACAAGCCGTTTACGACGTCCCCGTCAAAGAAGAGGAAGATTCCGAGCCCGAAATAACACCAACTTCGTCAGCTTCGACCTCTAACAAGGGCCGATCAAATACGAATGCAACTGCAACTACGACGACGAAACCGCGACGTTCTCTCAGTCAGTCGAAGCGGCGCGTAATACGCGAGGACTCGTCTGAAGGCGAGGATGCCAATCAAGATGAGGATGATCGTGCACCCCGAGCACACGGCGAAGACGACGACGACGAGCTGATGCTCGGAGCAACCATCCCCGTACGTTCTTCTACCCACATTCCTCCTTTCCATGTGTAACTCTCTCTAACACCGACCACCAAACACCAGAACAAGCGACACCAGAATGACACCCGAAGCCGCACCCAAACCACTTCCAAACCCTCGGCTGCACCTCCTCGAAAACGCAAACAACCCGATGTGGAAAGGAATACCGCTTCCAAGATTCGCAAAGTACCATGACACGAGCAAAAAANGCATATCATTGTTGTTATAACCTGGATCTGGATAGTGTTCATCAGTCTGTCATTGTTAACGTTGAGTCCTTATTGCTGTGCCGCTTTTTACATTTGATCGTGTATATACTTTACATACAATATCCATTCTGCACTTTTATACATGATGAAAGAAGGCAGAAGTTCGGGTTGGCAAATGGCGTTCAGGTGTTCTCAAGTTCCTTCCAGGATCCTCTATCCCCCGTTGTCATTATCTGGAAGCTCATCTGTTGTCCAGGTCCTACCAGTCCGACCGACCGAATACGACAACAGTCCAGGACCTCGAGCAGCGTACCCCGAGCTCTCACCAGAGACGGGGAACCTCTCGTACACAGTGCCGCCTTTGGAGTCTGAAGTTGAAGGGTCATCACGAACGATTCTATCTCTACCTCTTCAAGTTTTGGCAAGCAGCTTTTTGCGAGACCTTGAAAAACACATTGACGTCGAATGCAATGAAGAAGTTGAGGGTCACTCTGGCATCCTGGCACTCGGGCGATTCGCGAACCCCCAGGACCGTAATACCAAGGGGAGGGAAAGGCACGCATGATATAGATATGAATCATCATCATTACCGTTATCATTACAATGCAAGCCTTGCAAGTCCCAAGTTCCCAATTGATTTTGCTTTCTTCCTCCTCCCTCCCTCCTTACGGCTCAAAACCGCGCGGCCCTTCCTCGCTTCTTTCCTTGACTTCCTCCCTTGATCCCTGAATATCGAATATCAATCCCACTGCGCCCAATCAACACCCATCTTCCCCATCGATCCACTGACCCCGCAACGTTGAAAGCCAGTCTCCTGCGATACCGTGTGGAATGAACGGTAATGAAAGGGGAGGTAATATCTCTGGAGGAAAACCTTCTAAGCAAGGTAATATGGACATTGCTGTACACTGGTACACTGCGGTAACAATTCTTGAATTACAGTAATAAGACATATGCAAAAGTATTTGGGGTATTATGAATGTCCGTAGGCCTACTAGCTGAATGGTTCTTGGGTTTGGTAAAGAGGGAGGAAGCGAAAGTTTGTCTCCGATGTTGGTGCGCGTCGCTGGCGGCCAGTATGAAAGAGTCATAGCAAAGGAATCCTCACACCAAGACGCTCAATCCGTCGAAATTGGCTTCAACGCGGACGCGTTTGCTTGGCGGAACAGGCGAAATTTTATCCCCAACTAGAGTATCCTCGTCGGAGAGTCTAGTGTGCTTGGGAGTGTCGGCTCAAGGGACGGGAACGGGCCCTCGTAAAAACATGCCTACGCAGTGACTTAAGGAAGGCCGAGCGTCAGGATCATCAACTTCAAGATTCGTCGCGATCGTTGCTAGCGTATCGTCCTTGACAAGCAATTTCTCGAGGAGGTGGTGGATGAGATGCCCACACGACCACCTATCAGCTTTGATGGGCTTGAACGATGGCCATTCTTGTTCAACCTCAGGGGCAATCCATCCCTCTGTCCCTCCGTATTCATTGATTTCATCATCATCACTGGTCAATATGAGAGCGAGCCCGAAGTCAATGACCTTGGGACATAAATTTCCATCGAGGAGTATATTTGCTGGCTTGATGTCACAGTGAGCGACATGATGTTCGTGGAGAAAGGCAAATCCTTTAAGGAAGCCTTCGCACACGGAACTAACACCACGCGCAAGGGTGATGGGATTAAACGCGATGTAGCTTTGGAGCGTGTACTCGTAGGAAGGAAAGACTGCCCATGCAAAATCGTGGCCATTGAACAAGTCGATAATGGGAATGATATGGTTGGAAGGGGGTCGTAACGATCGAAGGAACGTAAGAGTGCGCATTTCGCTGGAATCGAATGGGAGTTTCTTCGCGACAAGCTTCCGATCACGGTCGAGCACGCTGACAATGCGTAAAAGATTGGAGGGGAACTGAGAAGAGTGAGAAGGTGTCGAAGGGAGGTGAGATAAAAAGAAACTACCTGAAATATTTTCTCCATGACGAAGCCGTTTTCAACGAGTATATCATCATCGTCGGGATCGAGTTCGTACCCATGGGTTGTGAGATCTGAGTCTTGGTTGCTCTGGTTCGCTTGCTTCTGCTTCTTTGAACCGCCTCGTTGATCGCCATCACCGCCATCACCATCAGGTTTCCGCTGTCTCTTCCCGGTAAAATACGCCATGTTATAGACGGTTCGACAGAACTGATCGAAACATTCGGTGTATTGCAAGAGATCAGACTTCGCTGCATCGAGTGGGCCCTGGAGTTCATAAACGAAGTTGTAAAGCAGCAGAAGGAAAGAAGCTCGCTCGGCTCCTGTGTTGAGTTTGTATGGTGTAGAGTAACAGTACACCTAGATAAGTCTGAGGATTTGCATAAACAACAAGAGAGGAGAGTTTACAGTATCATCTTGGTCGATTTGCTTCTGAAACATGAAAGAGACGATGGCTGAGCCTGTCTGTTCGATGTAGATTGTGACCAGTACGAAGTTCTTCTTCTCTTTGTAGGATGATGAGAGCTGATTCATGAGCTGAACGATTGCTTTTCCAGTCAAATTCATCCGATATTTACCGATATGTTCGTCACCAAGCTGCGCAGAATCAGTCTCCGCGAGAAGCCGAGGGATGGAGGAGCGAATAATGGTAAAATCACTACGCGGGGTGAACTGTCGGAGACGATCGTCTATGCTTGCATCCTCTTTGTATGCCACGAAGGTCAAAGGCGAGGTAACGTTTCTAAAGAAACAGGTTGACAGTTAGGCTTGCACGGTAGAGGAGGTAGGATAACTTACTGTCCGACGTCGATGGGATTCTCTCCTTGTTGTAATTTGCGGACATGGAAGACAATTGGGGAGAAAAATAGCGAGGCGAGAGACTCCAGAGGAATGATTGGCGGTTGCGTCCACATATCCTCCCAAGTATCCTGGTGGAGAAGGATATGACGGATTTCCCTTGGCTGGGCACGGCGAGGAGCTCCTTTCTCGTCTCTTGCGGAGGTTGCATTGACAACTTCTGTAGAGCTTTGCTGCTGAGCGCTTGATTGAAGGTGTTGATGTCGGGCTGAGGAATCGACGGACTCCGCAGGCATCGCGGCAGGTTCAACATAAGCTTGCCAAACCGACAAGTCTCGATCAGAATCCAGGACACCTACATCCTAACGTATTCGTTTGTGAAAACACGTCAACTATGGAAATCGGGAGATATACCTTGGGCGTAGCGAAAACTTTGCGGGAAAGACGCGTCTGTAAGGCTTGAACAAAGGAGGGCACAGGGATTTTATTGTCCCATTGCACAACCTTGTTCAACCCTAAATCGTTCTGAGAAAATCCACCCCACTGCGAAACCTTGATAAATGAGGAGGAAAATTCTTTGACGAGGTCAGAATTTTCCACCGCCGATAATATATGCGAGTTCTGATTATCTGGAGCAAATGTGAGAGGTGAAAACACTGCGCGTTCTTAAGGGCACACACCTAATTTGAAAGATACGACGAGCGCATTGACTTTACCCTCTACACATAATTGATCCCAAGCCCCTTTCACCATCCGGTAGCCCTTCGCCAGCGTGAACTTGATTGACTCGACCTCAAACTGGTCTCCAAGGTCATACAAAGCTTGTTGACGAGACAAGATGTCCGAGATGACCTGCGGTTCCAAAGGTGGATTTATTGTGTAGATAAGGAGCCGCCCCGAAGAGAGTGCGGTGTGCCTGTTACGAATGTGCTGCTCGAGGTCCAGGACTGTCGTCGTATTCGAATCTACTGCTTGGGTCTGCAGTTCGGCCGTCGCATCGAATCGCCCAAAAACATCTATGCTCTGTATGAGCTTCCATGTGATGACAGTGTGGGCAGTCATGATGATGGAAGATGTGGCACAAGGTCGAAGTGAAAGAGGAGGTTATAGAAGATGTGGCACAATATGTCAGCGACGGATACCTCCCGGCCCAAGCGTAACGTTTAAAGGTCATGATCGACATACTTGATGCTCAGGACGCAGGCCGTCTTATGATCCACTCGAGCAGGTGCCTCGTGTAAGACTACAAAAATAAGCATTATGCCACGCAACTACTTACCTTCCAATACTGCCTTCTCACCCCACCATCACTAATACACAAGTACACATGAATGCGAACGCTCCAGCGCCGTCAAACAGTAGGGATACAGACACGAACAAGAGCAGCGCGAACACAATAAATCATCAACTAGCACACATCCAATCCCTCCTCACCTCCCAGCTGCACCAAACCCAGCAATGGCTGACGGAAGAGCAAGAAAGGGCTGCCGAGGCAGATCGTCAGTGGGTCAAGGAGGGAGAGCGCAGAGAGGACATCGCGACGGTCCTCAGGGATATTGAAGGGTTGGTTGAGTCGAGAGGCAAGCGCGGGGGAAGAGGTCATTCGGGAGGGGAGCAAAACAATCAAGAGAGCAGTACGCACTCATCACCACGATAACCCAATGCATCCCTCTTACTATCCTAGAGAACGAGGATACGAACCGTCTAATGACGATCGTTCAAGAAGCACACAACGAGAGGATGCAGATGCTGCAGAGCTTCTTCATAGGTGAATCACCTTAGGCTTTGAAGCAGTAGGCTCGTGGTTCGGAAGCTGACTGCTTCTACCTTCAGGGATACAGGAAGAAGCGACTGAGCGACGACGCTTGCTGTTAGAACACCTCAAACTTTCAAGAGGGGATGGACAGGGGAGGCAAAGGAGGCGGCAAAGGCACGCATGAGAGCAAGGTTGTTCTGAGAAGAGGAAAATCGCAGCGACGCAACCTGACGTGGGCTACATACAGAGACCTTATCCGTAGGGCTCAACATAGGGCATTCATAAAGTGTATTCCCTAACAAAACATGCACATGGGATGCAAGATGATGAGAGCAATTAAACGTTATAAAACAATTTTACATCAATTTCCCCCCAGTGTACGCTGAACCACTCGCCACAGTCGACTTTTTCTGTCTCAGCGCTCGGCTCGTAGCGAATAGGACACTGTCAAGGAGCGACGCGACGGTGAGTACTCCACCGACAATAGCGCATGTCCTGCAAGGAGAGTTAATGTTGTCGCTAAGCTAAGAGAATGGGGGAGAAAGACGTACGATGTCATGAAATGTGCGAACGATTGCCTTGATTCTGAGTGAACGACAAGGATTGGGGAGATCTCGAAGTTGAAGAAGGCACCTAGACAACAGAGTGTCAACTCAAGAAGAGCGCAGCCCACCGGTTGAGTACGAACCTGGAACACCAGTGACACCATGTTGGATGTGGACACCTTCGGGTGTATCGCCCTGGCCTCCGTGCGACAGGTCACGCTCAAAGTGTGTTACACTGTATTGATGTGAGTTGACCTTGGACGAAGGCATGAGTACGACATAAACCGACGTAGTCAACGTCACGACTCACGACTTGGCCATCAAGGGTACGGAACTGCGTAGAGACAACTTTGAGGAAGTACTGGAACATGTACTGCGCCTTAGCGGTCTGGGGACGATACCATGAGTAAACAAACTCAAAAGGAAACGAGATCTGGGCCGACATACCCGTCCATAGGTTCCATCCAGAGGGTTTGATACGCCAACTTGCTGCTTCAAACGTTGACTAATTTGCGCCTTGCTATAGTCGTATTCATCGTCGCCTTCAAAGGCCATGTGGTGGATCGTGTGCGTGAAGTCATGTCGGTTGCCGTCGTCTCTCAGGTACGGAACGAGCTCATAAATATTCCTCGAAGCGCTCTGGAACGACCTTCCGGGCGACAGGTGGATGTTTCCAATAACCTTGTTGATGCGTAGTCTTCCGTTGATATTGCATCCCTCCGAGGCCTGTTCCTTCAATTTATCCGCCCAACCCTCGTCTTTACATTGCTCAATCGCCTCGGGGTTGCTGAACGCCCATCCGCGGTTGATATAAGCCGACCGAACCTCCTCGCAAGTGTTACAGCAGCCGCTAGCGGGTTCCAGCCCACCATAACATGAGCCACAGTAGTTCTCGCCCTTGCTGCCCTGCACCACCTCCAGATCGTTCTTCAATTGTGAGCTGTAAGAATTGGGAATAGGATCGCCCTTGTCGTCGAGGCGTGTCTTGAGAACGTTATGGGAAATATCGCGTTGCGTTTCGCCGCTAATGTCCATGACATCAACACTAAGCACTGTGTTGGCATTCAATTAGGCGAAGGGATTGGCGAATGATGCGCGAATGCCATGGGTAAAGGCAAGGGAATAGAATGGTATCGGTGAGTGATATGGATCACCCGGTGGATACCAACAGCGTAGACTCACAGAAACATGGGACCCTTGGGAATGTAACATTCATGTTGACAGTAAGTTTCTCCCCTCTGCTTTTGTCAACGACAATCGAAGTGTCTACATTCACGCGTCGGTAGTCGAAGAATTCCATAGTCGTAAAGGCCAGAATAATTGCAGCCGACAGTATTGTCACTAATCATAGCACAGAATCCATGTTAGGTGCATCGACCATGCGAGACCGTCTACGGGACTCACGGAAAGCACCAGTACGAGTCTTAACCTTGACATCTTCAGTGGTCTGTGAGTATGACGGCGATTGTGAGGGACTGAAAGCTGATGACCCAGACAGGGCTGCATACCTTGCCGAAAGCGTCGACGCCCTTGAGACCTGCAAACAAGCCCTTCGCCATCGTTGAGGGTTAGGTGGCAATCCTGAGTAGAAGTTTGATGGGTGGGCCAAAACCGAATGTACGTTGAAACCGAGAAGGAGGAGGAGGGAACGAGGAGGAGGAGGAGAAAATGAGCGAGCAAGTCGAGGCAGGTGTATATAAGAGCGTTATGACGAGGTGCTTATCCCGTGACTGCAAGCATCGACGTGTCACTTCCCCGCCAATCCAAGCGCCGGTTACACCACCCAAACATATCGCCTTTCACGAAACAACTTCCGGATTTCTACCGCATCCTCCGCGAGACACGTACTTCGACGGAGAAATAGACAGCCTTCTCTGCGAGTACGCAAACGTCGTAAATTACAAGAAATATATGGTGGTCTCTTGACATGTACAACGTCTGACTGAATGATAGAAAATCGGCTTCTAGCCAAAGCCTCCAGTCTCCTTTAGGCCCAAAGGACTACTGTGGTAGATCATGCCCATCTCTAGTTAGCCTTGATTGCCTCCAACCTTTCGGGCTCTTTGTCGGAATCAAATCTTGATTCGTGACTTCTATGGCAATAGGGCGGCGTGTTTCGTCATAGATTTTCAGTGCTCGAGGTATCGTTTTCGCCGTAGTCAACTGATGCCCGAGGAGACTGCAAAGAACATACGCACCCTGATTGGGCTGTTCAGAATGGATCCGACAAAAGAAGCTCGGCTGGACGCTTACCTTGATGCTTGATGCATGATGGCTTGTCCAGGCTCCAGCGCCTGAGGTTTGCGGGGACATGGCGTGCGCCTACATAGGAAGGCGGTTGAAACTTGAGTCTCCCAGAGTTTGTATACTCATTGGAATCTCTCTCATTGCCCGGTAATAATGGTAAGTACCGTTCATCCAATTTACTCGAATCTGATCTCAAGTGAATTTTGCCAGGGATAAGCGATAATTCTGCTGCCCGATAAGTGTGGTCGTCGTCGTCAGCGACGAAGAAAGTGTCGGTGTTGCGGGGTGCCAAGCTAAAGAGCGATATATTTAGGGGGGAGGTGGGAAAAGGTGGCGGCTTATCTGTCCTTCAGGAGTCGGCGTTGTGCATTAATTGCCATGTCCTCGTCGTTCCAGGCGTTGGTTGAGAGTGTCGAGGCACTCATCGCGAAGCAAGTCCCAGATACTTCGTGGACCCCCGATAGTGATGGTGATATAGCCAAACTATGGGGTCAGTCCCCTGCGGTCACTTTCGTGGACGGTTATCCAACCCTTGATGTCTCTGCCTTCGCCAATTTCGCAATTCCTCACACCATCCTCGTTCGCCCCGAGTATAAGTTGCTTGTACAAGCCATCATCAGTATGCGACGTGGTACTTGGTCACCAGCACCATTGCACGCTCCTACACCAGAAGAAGCAACCTCTGAATCAGGAGATGTACTCTCCCTATCTGACGACGACGTCCAGGCATTGCGCACTCCTCTACGTGACTGCGGTGGTATCACAATTCAAGGTTCTCCTGGCACTGGTAACTTCCACTCTTGCAAGCCGCTCATCTCAGATACTCACCTCATCCGTCTAGGAAAATCAACTTTCCTCCTCTACTTCTCCATTATACTACTGCGACATCAAATTCCCTTTTTCTACCAAGATGTCCACGAGGTTGTTGGCTTTATCTGCCAAAGTGGTGTCTACTGGTTGCCACTTAGGGTTGCTTTTCAAATCACCCGACTTGAATCTACTTGCCACACCTTCTGGCTTCTCGACACCCAACCCTACACGCCACCACGTTATTGGCCTAAGGTGCATCGCGTCTTTGTTGTAGAGGCCGCTTCGTACCCGTTACCATTCCAGTCCTCCCTGAAAGGTCACCTCCGGAGCTCCAGGCCAGTCTCAACGTACATCATTACGCCACCCTCTCTCAGCGAAGCCCTCGTTTGGTATGTCCGAGTTCATTGTTTGCACCTTGGTTTGCTCACACAT
>JAPEVF010000602.1:0-27956 GCA_029747585.1 Pleurotus djamor
GAGTCATCCGCCATCCAGCAGGCGTCGAAGGCCCAGTCTACGCGCTGGGTCACTGAGCGACACGTCGCCGATCACACGCCATCCCAGGGGCGTCTAAGACCCAGCGCATGCGCTGGGTCGCTCAACGAGACCTTTCCCCTCTTTCATCCCGTCCGTCTCCACACATCACCGAGTCATGGACGTTCAGCAACCCGCCGCGCGCGCTGGGACTACGATGCGCCCTGAATGACGTGTGGCTAGGTCCCCGAACGTTATCTTCACATTATCTATCTCGTGATCGTGCGCAATCTTGTGTGCCACTTACCCAAGTCGAAGCTGGTCGCTGGGTAACGYGCAGGCAGTGCGGGGAGCAATGACAATTGATAATGGAGGCCAAATCTTCGCAGTGAACCCCCTGGACAGGGCGCCTCCAGCGCCCAGGGCGGAGTCGGTATGGAACAGGGGTGGGCCGGTGGCAGTTTCTGCTGGCATCACACTGGTTTTGCATTTCATACTCGGCTTCGGCAGTCAATGTTATGTATTCTGCTGGTTCCGGTGTATACAAAATGGCCAGTTTCACAAAACCAAATATATGAATGCAAAGTGTGTTCAGGGGATTCAGGTACTAGGACCTTGTGGGTCGGCGTTTGACGAACCCCCCCGATTGCAGTGAAGGATGTTCTACAGATTATCTCGTGTACATATGCAGTGTATTGTCTTTGGCCTCCAGCCTGAAATATCTTGGAATCCGTCTTCCGTGCAATCATCGTGTAATAAGGGACATTCCAAATCAGAGCCTGCTTGTTGACCAATGGATGGAGACGACACAGTGTGACATCAGAAGAAAATTGTGGAATTTGGTCAAGGCTGGACACTATCATACAGCACTGTTCAAAGGGAGGGGTGATGCGATACAACTGGTGTAAGCACTGGTAACTCGAGGGCACACACTTCTCTGCTGTGCGAATTGGGGGTTTACATATGGTTTGAGAAGTAGGTGATGGTAAATGGATGGACACTGTGATAGCGAAAAAGGTGGCATGATAGATGAGACCCAGAAATGAGCCCCATACGAGGTGAACACTTTGCGGAACGCATAACATCTCGCGAACACTTGTTCGAAACACCACAGTAAGAGGAAGGTGATTGAAAAAGATGGAGAGTACGAACGAGGGAGTGAAAGAGGGGTAAGGGGTAGCAGTTGGGGACGAAGGTCACTATGGCTTGGGCAAGATAGGATGAGTCGGCACAGGTGGTGGTAGATGGCGTTCCACGATGTGAATGAGGAAGGTCCTTTTCAGGTTGGATTTGATAATGGGGTGAATATCTCCATGGAGGGATGATAGGCGGATCACGTCCACTTCGGGGGTGCCTTGCGCAAAGTGAGTGAACGTTGGGATCTCAATGGGAGCTTGGTTCACATGGTGGCGCTGGGGGGTCTGCGCCAGTTGGTCGGGTGCATGTGGCTGTGGGACGCTTATTTGGCAATCCGTTGATTGGTGCGGGTGGTCTGCTTTGACTGGTGTTTCGCAAGTAGATTTGTCCGTAGATCCACGACCCGAGTAAGTAAGTCGGGTACATACTTGAAATGAGGATTCCTCACGAAATCTCGGGGACCCACTTGAGGCATTGTTTTAGGGCTCCAATATATTGCTGCAACGCTCGTATGGCTTTTCTTTTCTACTGTTTTCAGGCCGTTAAGACGTATTGATTTATCAAGGTACTGTAGTACTTATGTCATAATATCGCTCAAGGCCTCAAAGGGCATCCCCGTACTGTCTCGCACTGAGAGGGTAACAACGGCGAGGCGAAGGCTCACAAATGGTGACACAGCCCTTGTGTCCGATAGTTGAACTTCTGTAATTGGATGTATGTTGCTGCCTCCTTCACAATACGTATCACCGTTTTTGTTCCGTTATTCTGCAATGGCTAGCTGATATTAATACTGAAACGGTGCAATTTCTGACACATGGGAGTCTAGATCGCTTATTCGGTAGCGAAAGCAGGATCAAGAACATAGCAGAGTGTATGATGAAGTCTTATGGACAGCTGCCTGCCAAGCTTAGACCCGCTTCAATGCGGTTCTGGCCCATCTAATTGTAGCGAGGCGTTGTGACGTTGGGTAGGAGCTTGTTCAATGTGGGGTTGCCGATAACCCCTATCTTCGTCGGGTCATGTGATGACATTATAACATCGGTGTTTCCAACAATTCAGCCATCAATGTTGTCAACTTACCCTGACGCTCTACTGGAAGAACAAAAGGTGGGCCCAGATTGCCTCTCGACCACCTGAACACTCATCGTGCATGACCACTGCTCCTCAAGCGCAAGAAATGGCCCATCTGCCTCATGAATGGGAGTATCGCTACGTGAAGGAAGCAGAAAAGTTTCGCAACTTTCTCCTCCTTTTCTGGGGGGCAGCTGGCCGTGAAGGGCGCGACAACTTCCTCAACGCTGTTTTCTTGATCCTTTTCAATCGCTTTCCCGTGGTTAACCCTCCCGAAGACTACCGTGACTCGGCCAAGCTGCTTAAGGGGATTCTAAACGCGCACCGCTCAAATAGTTAGAATCATAATAATAAATTATTTAATTAATGAATTTCACATCACGTGTGCGCGGCGCGTCATTGCTGGACCCATACCGACACCACCCACAGCGCACCGCTCTTCATCCCAACCCACCACCAGCCTACTGTGCACCGCTCAAAAATCCGATTCAAAAATGAGCGAATCCCACACTTTGAAGCCTGTAAACTTATTCAAGGGGGTCCCTGTATTCAAGAAACCTTCTAACCCTCCTGGAGCCGTGCCGTCTACTCTCCGAATGAAAGAAAGTGACCGTCTTGCTCTTCAGGGTCACCTAGATGCGGTCGGATGGGACGAATTTCACTTTGAGCGACTTCCATCTTCTCAGGGTACGTGATTTTGACGCATATAATTAGTATTCTCACACATGGATGGGAAACCAGACTATGCGTACGAATTTTGTACAAAGCTTGGCCTTCATTTCCCTGAAGAAGGGCCTCGAGATGCGAGATCCAAGCTGGTTATTCGGCATAGTGAGAGGAAGAAGCTGTCGCGCCGCAAGGGCACCATCAAATATGTGAGGTGGACGAGGATATATCAATGTCTATGTGGGTCAGATTATACCGAGGGACATCATGCATCAAAGCGGCGGCATACTGGTTGGCCAAATATGAATTGTTCGATGTTTGTGCGCATGGTCTCTACTCATGATGAGACACAGGAGGATGGTAACGATCCTTCCCCCCCCCCCGAAAATATATTTCTTACCTCTTCTTTGTAGCCCCATTTATCGTCACCATTGACAAGCTCAGTGGAAATTTCGACCACTCAGACTCGTGCACCGCAACAGTCCGAATGGATAAAGCACCAATCATCCCTTTAGATCCCAGGGTCCGAGATCAAGCCCTGGCGTACCTGCGAGAACGGATGCCCATGGTACAGGTCCGGCTCCTCATGCGCAAATGGGTTGAAGCAAATATGGGAAATGCAAGCGGGGACACGAACTTCCGAAGAGTTCTCACTCCCTATGACTCTGTTTCCCTATACCGAACCCTTCGGAGGGAGGATGGAATCCCTGAACGTTCCACGGCGCTTGGGAATATGGATCTGTGGTTTCTCGGTGCTCAGCCTTCTCCTCCGTCTCCGGCTCTTACCTCCGCGTTGATGTACTACCAACCTCTCGGGCCCGGAAATACTGATCGGCTCATTCTTATCTTATCAACGCCGCGTCAACGCGAGGAGGCTTGGAAACATGGCCATAAACGCCAAGTTTTGATGGATGCTACCTTTGGAATCTGCTCGTCTCGTCTGCTGGCTTTCTTTCTCATGGTAATTGATGATCGCGGCACTGGAATCCCCGTCGCCCTTATAGCCTTCACGCCGNAAAAAAGACGCGGTGGCTGCGCATGCTTCTTATGATACTGCGATCCTCGAGGACCTACTGGAGAGATGGCGCCAGGGCATGGGAACCAACGAGAAAGGGGAAAGTTTTCAAATTGCGGTTGGAAACACTGACAATGATACTCGCGAACGAAGTGCCTTACAAAAAACCTGGCCTAACATCCTACTCATCCTCTGCATGTTCCATATCTGGCAGTCCTGGCGAAATGCTCTCACGAAATATCTGGCCTGCATACCAAAAGGTCCGGCACGCACATCAACTCGGTCTCGCCTTGGCCGCTTTCTCATGACTCTTCTCAAGGATATCTCAGACTATGCGCTCGCTCAGGTTCTATACAATGATGAAGTTCGTTATTTCGAAGCCCTTGGTTCTGCCCCCTCAAATGATCTCAACAAGCTTATATCAAAAGGTGGTCTTCGGTTCCTTGCGTACTTCAAGGATTACCTCCGCTTGGAGAGCTACTGGGTCTCGTGGTCTCCCGCCGGTGTCATTAGAGCAGCCGAGGTCCTGGGAATTGATCCGTCAGAGGTCCCCCGCACAACCAACCACATTGAAAGCTTCAATGGGCGTGTCAAGGGACAATTCTTTGCTCCGTACCAAAATTCTGGTCGGCTCCCTCGTCTGGATGCTTGGGTTCTGCTATACATCACTCAGGTTCTCCCCAACATCTTTGCTCAATATGATCAACGTCGCGCATTTCGGCAATATCAACAACAAATGCAATTTGCCATCCCCGCTCCCTCTACTCCTCCTCCTCACACTCAGCAGTTGGAATCCAAGTCGCCCCAGNATAGACCCCCTGCCATTGACTCCTCCTCCCTCTCCTGGAACCCTCAGTGGCGACGTCGCGACAAAACTTCTCAACCAGCTTGAGGATGACGAGGTAGGGTCCTCAAGTGACACCGAAGATGGTGATGACCCTGGCCCCGCTACTCCTTTCGACCTCTCAGTATTCCCCACGCTGCCATCCTGTCTCCGTGACACTAGCCCCCCACCCAACGTTCAAGTTGAGGACGGCGACTCCGACATCTCCATGCTTGACATTGCTCTCGAGTCTAGCTTGATAATTTGTGACCTCCCCACTGACGTTGCCATGGAAATCAGAGTTCCGAGCAACCAACTCGCCCTTGTCGACTACGACTCAGAGTCCGACGAGTCATTCAGCAACATATTCCTTCCTCCCGACCTTGTCCAACCCCCGCCTCCTCCTCCAAGCACCAGCAATAGCCCCCCGAATAACAACGAAGCTATCGCTTGCCAAGAAGTTCTCATGGCCGAAGACGAGCTTGTACGAAAATTACGCAGGTTTATGGAGGTGACAACACCTTCCACTCATGGAAGAATCCTTCCCGCGCACATGAGTGACCGCGTTCAAGCTCGACTCGCATCCGATTCCCCTACACATTCAATAATCCTTGAAGACATGGAGCTCGACCCTCCCAACCCTCAAACTGCGCCGGAGGCTGTATTACTGGAGGCGCAAAAGAAGGAGAAGAGGAAGCCCTCTTATGGGATCCGGTAGTTTATGTTGGCTAGGCATTGGTAATGTCGTTTTTTCACTTGAAATTTCTACTTGTACACACTACGTATGATGACAATGGATTTTTGCGACGCTCACAACCGCTTTGCGGTTGTGAGCGGCGCCGCGAAATTTTTGATTTATCCCACATGCAGGTACTACTTATCCTCTTTACCTACGCCTGCTCGAATCAGATATATCAACGAAGCTTCGTGGATATGGCCGCTGTCTAATAAACAAACTCCTCACTACAAACCAGGTACAAATACAAGTGCTATCCTCGACTTCAGGAAGGAATTATCATTGATCCCACTTCAGCTTCGAGGTTTTGAGCAGATTGACCATGCCAACAGGTATCAAACTGGCGTCGACGAGCTCCAGGCTACCGAACTTCTCGACCAATCCCTCTCCATACAGAGAAACTACCCAATCCCCATAAAAGTCCGTGCTCTCGGCGTACATTGCGCGTAAAACGGGAGGGATGGTGGTCGTTCGAGGTCGGGGTACGCAGAGCATCTCATCGTAGAGATTGCACCAGTTGCTGAGGAGTTGCTCGCGGTACATGACGTATTCCTCAAAGGCCAAAAATTCGTCCGACCCTTTGTCGTCATCGTCTGTATGGTTAGATTGCCATTCGGCTTCGCGTTCACTATACACGATGTGGTCATTCTCCATCTCCTTGATAAACCTCTCAGTGGGCTCGAGTAGTTCGTCCGGATCCTGAAGTTCCTTGGGTTGGGTGTCCTTGTTGGAGGGTCGCAGGGCAAAGGCCTCGATCATGGGATTGCGAAGCTCGAGGCCGCCGAGGGTTATAGGGAAGTAGAAGTAGCCTTCTGGTATATCATCGACATTCATTCGAGTACGTATCAACGATCGTAGATATCCAACTGCTCCTCCAGTATGATTAGGAAAGAGTTCTCGCTGAATGTACGCAAACGTATCAACGATATCATCGATGTGGGCCCGACCGAAGCATGCTGGGGGCCGACCTCCAAAGTTGCGGCGGAAGAACGCCATGTACTTGTTGTATACGTTCACCCAGCCGAAGATGGATTTCGTAGCAGATAGTTGGCGCTGGAGTTCTTGGATGTGGGTTTGGACGTCTTCTTGAGAGATGATGAACCTCGCCTTTTCGGCGTCGAACTTCAAGAATCCCCACTGCACATCTCCTTGAGGGAGCTTCGGGCTCAAGTTTCCGCCAACGCATGCGGAACCAGTCTTTTCCTTGTTGAGACTGAGACCAGTAAACGCAATGAACCTCTGCACTTCCGCCCAAGCCTTCTCACATCTCTCAGGCCGCGAATCCCAGAACCAAAAATCGTCGTGGAGACGGTGGAGATAGAGGCCATCGGCATTCTGATTGACGGCGAAGTCCAAGATAAATAGAGGGATCTCTCCAAGTAGCTGGGAGATGGCATAATTGATGGGAGTACCTCGCTTTCGTATGCGTACGGTACCAGCAGGGTCTTCCTTGAAACGGGTGGGTGTAGACAGGAAGGTCTGGAAGAATTTGAGCCATACACCAGAAACACCGAAGAATTCAAGCACAGTCAAGGCGGTCTGATGAGGGATCGAAGGGCCGAACCATTCGAAATCGCTGCGTACGACGGTATGGGATTTGTGGAGGGCCAGGTTAAGATGACAATCGGCCATCAGCATATGGATAAGACGCTGCTTGATTTGGATAGCTGGCATTGAGTCAAGACCGGATCGTTCGGCACCTTGTTCATCATATTCTCTTCTGCCAGGCTTGGTGTCACCAGCAAGCTGAGACATGAAGAAGTACTCCTTGCGCGATTTGGCCCGATCGACTTCAATGCTCGTGTCAAAGTTTTCATGGGCAGTAGAGATGAACTTGCGTCGAGACTGCAAGATAGACCGGGGAATTGGGGGAATGGAGAGTTTCCAAGCTCTCGACTGGAGTATGTCCAACAGAGCTTTCTTGAAGTAGATTTGCCATGTAATCCCTATGTATTCAAGGAAGAGACCATCAACGATGTCAGGATCAGTGAAAGCACGGTATTTCCCATTGAGGGCTCGGCGCATTTCAACTTCGACGCCTTCATCTGGCCAAGACCAACCCTCCAGGTCATTCAAACGCATGTTGAGCACGCTAGCGAGCTCTTCCATGATTGTGGGATTCGAAGCCATCTCCCTGATGGTAGCGCGCTTTGACTCGCTCATGAGGTCTGATTTGAGCGCAGAGTCGATCGTCCATCGCACCGTGTCAACCGTGATGGGCTGTCGCTGAAGCTCGTAGCTGTGGACCTTCATGGCATCGCGAACTTTCTTGAGTATATCCTGCCCGTTGACGCCTGTGAAGAGTTCTTCCAAATAAAACTTGAAAGCGGGGACATCGATTTCAGCAGGCTCGAAAATTAGGTTTTGGAGGCGTTCCATTTGCTCCACCAATTCCTTTCTCCCCATGTTGACGAAATCCTCTGAGGCAGCGCTCTCGGTGCTAGGTTCGTCGAGGCCGGTAACGGAGTCGCCACTAGGTATCCATTCATTGAGTAATTTTCCAAAGAGTTGAGCATATTCAAAGCGAGTGGTGTTGTACTTGATATGCGACTCGAGAGTATGAACCCAGCCTTCCAAAATTGAGGGACTGAAGCACGGATCTTTTTTGCTCTGAGCGATCCACACCTCAAGCTGCTCGAGGTCCAGTTTACCGCCAATAACCTGCTTCGATTGGCCCTTGACACTGCCAGATCCCGACCAGGCACGTATGGCCTGAACTAACATCTCGACCTTGGATGTAAGATCGGTTGTCGTTTTGACATCATCAAGGATCTTCGCATGCGTCGCGAACGCGGCTCGCTGCTTCTCAAGCTCTCGAAGTTTAATATCGGTGATGAAGTGGAGGGTCTCGCCAAATGCAGCTCCCGTCATGGTGGTACTGCAAAGTCCGAAACCCGTCAGGAATTTGGATCTAAAAACAACAGATCTGCGTAGTAAGAACCTTGGTTGATTTTTCTCAATAAAAGATATGTCTCGATTCGTGGGCTTCCCCGTCTGTTCGGCTGGCTGTTGCCAGTTTGTATTCGTCCAAGTATTCGATGGAGGAGTATCCCAATCTGATGGAAGACCCCAACCTGATGCGTCGTCTAGTGGTTGAGGTGGCTGTGATTGATGCAATGTTGGACGATCACTGAGAATAGGGTTGAACGAAGAGAAAAGTCTTGCACCTGGAAAGTCCTTCCCCGGCCTCGACCTCTGGTTGATGAAGCTATATAGGCAGCTGGAACATGACGATTGCCACGAGCCATGGCTCGGCGTCTATTGTGAAGGAGTTCATTGTAACGGCTCGGTCTAGTACTTCCGAGATTCCCCTCTCCTTTTGTACTTATATTTTCTTGTCCTTCGTCATTCCGTATCGTATCCACAGTCTCCTATATACTTGCCTCTGGGGTATATAAGGTCTTGATTATCATGTATTTCTACAAGTTCTTTCGAATCGACTAGTTATCCCTGTCTTTCCGAGTGAATCCTTCTCCTGTGTGACGCTCCTATCCGCCTTTGGGGTAGCAACGTTACATCCATCGTGACCGAATGTGGACGCTTCGATGACTCAACGTCGGACCAAGAGACGGATACAGTCAATGCTTATACAGGTGTACATTCATTACAGTTACAGGTTAGACGTCAGATTTATTGTCTGAAGGGGTAATGCGAACACCTTTGTAGGACCCAAGTTCGTATTCATCCCCTGGAGCCTGGTGCTTGTGCGTTACAACTTGTGTTGCTCGATATAGACGAAAAAATTACCTTTTGCACGTCAGAATCTGAGCTATGTGCGGGAATGACCCTTCGAACAGGTTGTTGGTTGGAATCCTCGACAAAGATCATGTCATCTTGGTCAGACCCAAAGCCGTCTTTCCAGCCAGCACGAGCGTTAAGTGTTGATAGAAGGGAGTTAGTGTAGAGCTTGGAGAGAGGGAAATCCCAGATAAAATTGCTAGCATTGCTAGGTCAGACATGCCATAGAGCTGAAAATGATATAAGGGAGGAGACTGACAATGCTGCGCCCTAAGCAAAGCAGACCAGTCAACTTCGAGGATTGGTCCAGTCTTGGAGAAAACTTTTGCTTACTTGAACTGCAAGGTAAAGGATCACGTCAAGGGTAGCAAAGATGGCGGTGACCATGCCGGTTTGTACAGTGACTAGGCCATAGCAGAATCAGAAACTGTTGGATGAATACTCTAGGCAACGAGATATACATACGGCGTATGATCCTTCTGAGCGTGTCATCGGTCGACTTGATCCCGGTCTTCTTGCCACGCTAGGAGGGACCGTTGAGATACATGGAGCCAAGGGGATGCGACGAACCACATACCAATGACACGACAAGACTGGCTGCGATGATGATATCAGCAGCGGCTGATGAAGCCAACCAAGTTACAACTGCGCCTTGGTAGGTGAAGAACTGGGAGAATTGGGGTCTCAGCGCAGAGCAAATCGTCACTGAACTGCCACCAACTACAGCAAAATTTCAAAGCTGTGCGAAACATGCAGAAATCAAGCACCTACAAAAAGCAGATATTGAGAGGAAAACGACGACCCCGACAATGAGCTTGGGTTTGTTGCTAAGGATCCATATCCGTCGGGCAAAGAATAGCTGCACTGGCGTGGCGATCACGACCTGAAAAATATACCGGGATGAAGGGCGGAGGATGTGAGTTCAGCTCGGATACTGACCGTGATGATGGAGTCTAATCAACGTTGATATGAACGTGGTTGGAGGATGGAGCCAGTGAAAGCGGCATACCTGCAGACAACACTTGATACGGGCGTGGTCAGCTTAGCACTTGGACGGAGCCAACTAAACAAACAACGTACTGATGGGTATCCGTTCGAGAGCAGCCCCTAGCATGAGAAAAGAGGTTTCGAGATGGAGTCATGAATGTGGGGAACCTTCGCACCATATTTAATGATCAAGGGTTCGTATATAAGGCCGATGTCGAAGCCGGTATTCAATGTTTCGAGGATGACCAAGTATAGAATCTGCGAGGTAGCATCGAGGTAGCATTCCGGATTCTGTCAGAGACTATGTAGACACTGCGGGCAACATCCTACTTACGAAGTAGCGTGTCCATGATGGCTCCCTGTGGGTGCGATTAGATAGGTAGAATGTAGAGACTAGCTGAGATACCAACTTGAAATTCCTATACGTTTGGTGGTATATGAAGGCCTTCACAGAGCACTCAGTAGCCGTTGCAGCACTCTCCAACGCCAGCTAACATACCTGGACAATCAGGACCTGCGAAATGTCAGTACAGAAAGACAGCTGCTCAGTATACGACCAACTCACGCCATAGAGAATCGTATTAAAAAGAACGCCAATCAGCATGGGGCCATAGCTGAGGTATAGCAATCAGGGTTGAAGCAACCTCTAGAATCAGGGAAAGCACTCTACATCACATCTGCGCCGGACATTTTGAAGTGATCGGAGCTCGTCAAAGGGAGGTGTAGCGGAACTCTAGCGAGGAGCATGTGGCTTATAAGCAAGTTTTAAAATGGCAACAAAAGAAGACAGAAGTCAATCATTACCACGACGTGAGACAGCTTGGGGCCATGATATTACGGTCGTGGGGGACATATTCCCATTCGCGGACAAAGAAGTTTTGTTAAGTGCGGGAATAAGCCTGTATCACTGCATCAGCTGGGGGGTTCTGGGATCCGTAATAATGGCCACTGACCCTTCGAGGACTTGAGAGCGCAGTAATCCCTCAGGGGGTTATCCAGCTAGCCAATCACTGAGAGTGAAGACATCTCAATTGTTTGTATCGAATCTCGAGAGGCAGCTTGGCGTTGAAGGTGATCGAGGGGTTGTGGCGTGCAGCGTCGAGCGACCTCCGATCTTACCTACATACATCAGCGCAGAAGAGAAAAGATTGTTCACATCACTGCATCATTCGCTAACGGGGGAGAACAAGCGAAAAATTAGCATCATACAGATAGAAGAGTGAAACGATGGAAAATGTCACACAGTGGGGTGGTAGTCTAGTGAACGGGTCTGTAGACTGTCACGATTAAAAGGTCTTGGTCGAGGCGTGAAATGCTGATGGTGTGTAGACAAACTCTGTTATCAATCGGAGGTACTGAGGGCTTGAAACGTCCTGTGGCTAGGTGACTAGATCAACTCCGCTCGCCGACGAGGCCAAGACGAGACAGTGATCAAAGGCGTGTGTATAACGAATGGACGGACCAGGAACGGGTTGAAATGCGCTCATCACTGACGGAGAAGTGAGAAGGCATAGGCGATATCACTGTGGAAAGGATAAACTATTCGCTAACGCTTACATCGAAGCTGGGGAGCCACGGTCCTGAGAATAACCACGCTAATCCTTTGAAAGGCGATGCGAGAAACTGATACTTCACGAACATGGAACAGCAACTAGAAAACCAAAAATGTCAACTTCTCATAAGCCGTGCAGAGGACATGAAACTTGGAAACCCGGGGGTACATCATGCGACAAAGATGCACTCAAAGGAAACGGGCTAATCAATGCAGCCATCTTCTACATAGAGGCTAGAGCCAACAATTTGTGCCGGTCCCAGAAAGCAGCCGTGCCTATCGCAAGAAATTAGTACGAGGTAAAGATAGACATAGACGCGGGACTTACTCTGAGTTCGTCCTCTTCGGACGAACAAGTGAAGAACTACTAGAAGGTAAAGAAGATCAAGAATTAGTCGATGAATGAATGGGAAAGAAAAGGAAACAATCACTGGGTCCATGGAACGAAGATTTCAGAAAAAACTGGTAGGGATGGTAGTACATGCATGAGAGCTACATTGACTTCGGTATGTATTTACGACAACTTTTCTGTGTGCTAGGGAATCGATGAACGCTAAGCAAGACAAACGGAAAAGCAACGAGAAGATGAAACGTGAAAAGATGCGGGGGAATGGGGCATGGAATGCGGATGGGGGTGAGTGTGCGGGGATGGGGTGGAGGGGAAATGATAAGTGAATAAAAAGGGAGAAAAAANGAGCCTAGCGCAACAAAGACATCCCCAGTAATACAAACAAATGCACAACAACCTGTAAACCAACTAATTGCAACTAGGGAGATCAACGGGAAAAAGATACGAGACGGAGGAACACGACAAACAGAGCTGAACACAACAAGAGTCCGCGATGCGACATCGCCAAGGCCAGGGCGCGTTGAAACATCTAAGGTCATCCTCATGACCGTATCTCGTCTCGCTTCTCGGGCGTAGGAGAGTGTGTACTTGACAACTCATCGTTGAGTGATCCAGTGAGGGAAGTCGGCGGACTTTGTCCTTCACCAGGTGGTTCGACGGATACACGAGCTCGCTTGATCCCATTCCCATTACCAGGACAAGCGGTCCCATTGATGACGCGATCATTGGGCAAATCTTCATCGTCCAGCTCTTCAGAGCCGCGCTTTCGGAGTCGTCCAGGTGAAGCTCCCCATTTTGAACACGGGACGGGCGTCTCCCTATCTTCGTCTTTACGAGCCTTCTTGGAAGGGTGTGAATGAACCAATAACCGAAGAACCCGCTGAGGCGCCTTCCTTAGTCGCACTCGCGAGTGTTTGGGATAATCTTCGTCTAGGTCACCTTCAGCATCGGCATCGTCCTCACTGCCATCATAGTCATCTAGGAGTTCGATGGACCGCTTCCTCGATCGTCTGGATGGCGGATTACTCTCATCATCGCCGTCTGATGAAGACCCATTGTCCGCAACATCGGACTCATTTCCGCTCTCTTCCTCACTCGCCTGCACGGGCTCCCGAACAGGGTTCACCCAAGTCTGCAGTTTGATCTCCCTGGGTTTCCTTTGAGGGACGGAGGTGGGAGCTGGAGCGACAGGTTGTTGTGAGGGCACCGTCGTCGTATGGTTGGCATCAGCATTAGCCCGACACTGCGCACGCTCACAAATCCTACACCGGCAATGATATAAAGGAGCGCAAGCCTCGCGCCACACCTAACGAATTCCGCGACAAGTCAGCAAAGGGACAACCCTACAGGAACGTGATTTCCAAGGCGACTTACAGTTTTAAACGCGTCGAAGCTATATTGCGGCAAATTTGAAAGAGTGACAGGGACGTGAGGTATCGGTCGCAATAATCGGGGAGGGTTTAACACGGGGGCGACAGCGATCGTAATAGGTGTAGGGACGGTCTCGATGTCGTCCTTGTCCAAGGGTGGTGGCGATGGCGTCGTTTGCAAGGTCGTTGTTGACAAAACCGGACTCGTTGTGTGAGAGCCATCACTCCTTGTTGACGAGCTAGAGTCGTCACTCCCTTCTTCCCGGGCCTGCCGCAGTCTAGTTTCTTCTTGGTCTCTCCGTTCGTTCCGTCGCTTCTCGAGCCAATCGATACCTTCAAACCACACAGCTTCGTCTCGCAGTTCAATGATCACATCTTCATGGGTCATCCTCGCAGCTTTCACAGCGGGATCGATTCCATCGGAGCTGCACTCAATGACGAGCTTGCGCACAATGTTCTTCATCGCGGGAAGTAGTATGAGTCGTAGTTGTCGTTGAAAAGCCTGATAGGCTTGTTCACACAACGCGAAGGAAGGCGGGTGCGCGGCGCTGACGATTGCTTCGCTGGGGTGTTGTTCGTGATAGTTATCCCCATATTCATCCACCGTCCAAGGGCATGGATGGACCGCGGGGACGGATCGAGGTTGATTGGGGATGGTGTTCCCATACCATTGATCCGCAGGGTTAAGCCAGAATCCATTGATGATTCTTGTCCGAGCCCAATCAGCCAGGGCAAGGTCTCGAACTCCGCCAGACTCCTCCGTCATTTGCATAAGGTCAGTATCTTCTTCTTCCTCGCTCAGAGTGAGATCATCGTCGTCGCCAGCCTCGTTCTCGTAGCCAGCATATCTTGAAGCTGCTAGGGCCTGAGACATGAGCTCTGGGAGTTTGGTGTAACATCGGAGCCAATGCTTTTCCTGAGCCAAAGATATGACATCAGAGATGGTTCCCTCGGCAAGATCGATAAACCCGTCCACGGTCTGTCGCGTCTCCCAGTCCGGAGAATTGAACTTATGTCCGCCAATTGCGTCGCGGTCAGTGGGGTTCGCAGAAGCTCTCCGCCAAAGCCATTCAGCCCGGCATGAGCGACATGTAGTTTCGATGCCAGGCCAACTCTCCTCGTCTTCATTCTCCAAACAGCTCACGAGCAGCGAATCTTGATGTACATCGGCTTCGCGAAGGCATAGGCCACAGAAGGAACCTTTACGGTTGTGGTCTCTACAGACGGGGATTGCGCCGAGAAACGAAGTATGAACAGTGCGTTTGGCCGAGGCTAGGCCCTGGTTCGTTGCGGGCCAATTAATTCTGCATACGAAGCAGCTGTATATGGAAAGATTGCGGAAATGACGATACGGGGTTAGTCGAAGGGTAATAGGCGGTTGTGTTGAGTTTGGATTGGAACGTAGAACGGCGATGTGGGCGAGCGAGTCGTGAGGGTCGATGAGCGAAATGGCCTGCTGCCAGAAAAGGTGTGTTTCGACTGCGCTATGTCAGATAACAGCTACGCACAGCAGCACATCGACAGCACTCACCCGCAAGACTCCATTGTGGACATATCTGCATGAATTTCGCCTCGATCTCTGCGGCGTCGCGCAGTATGGTGTAGACCATCCTCGGGTACCATTGGTCCCTCGTCTCCCATTGCTTGGGGCAGTAGCTCGTCGCCGACAGATCCCACAGGTAGTTTGTAGCAATGAGCCTGACATCATGTTTAACGACGCCCAAGCGCGTAATAAGTGGCTCAGGCGTACCTCACAAGCTCTTCAGGGAGCTGGGGCCACCATCTGTGAGTGAATTTGCCTTTGTACGCCGCGTTCGACGACGGCGACATTGAAAGGGTCTTTGTGGACGCCACGCTGGTCAATGCGCAGATATTCGGCTGAAGCTTGTCACGGCGCTGAAACTCATAAGTGACACCCGAACCTCAGCCACTCAGTCAGGTTCGTTCCCACGCACAGACCAAGTGCCACCAGTCATCACATCACGTGGCGCTCTTTAGGAGTCAGGAGTCATCTCCATTTCTCGCGATGGTCATGCCACAAAACAGCGAGGGCATTGATGAAAACGAGCATGAGCTACGTACCCATCTACGTTGATAGTGTGTGTATACACCAAGTACGTATGTAAGTTACAATTATATTCATGATCCGACTGTCCATGCAATGTATTTTGAGCATATTTGAACTGAGGCTATGTACGTTACTTCAATCGAAGTTGCTTAGTTCGCGAAAGAACCGGAGCACGGGCGAAGCGAAGAGACATTCATGCGCGAGAACTACTTGCGCAGTGGTATCAGAAGTCGAGCCGAATCCGTCTAACCGTCCTCAAAGATCCCAAGGCCAAAAAGCGGTCAGAGTGCAAAGACTTTGATGAGCGACGGGCCCCACGACCCCCGATTTCTTCCTTATTATATCGTCCTGTGTATCATCCACAGCGCAGGAGCGTTACGCGAACGGTATGATCGGTCGAAACGGATCGAAAAACGTCAAATCAATAAAGCATAACTTGTTCCGCAGTGAACCAGAGAAAGAAGAAGCTACCCACCTTGACATTCAGCCATTGCATAGTGATATCGCTGACACGGTCACGGAGGTTGTACTGACAGAGGTGACAATCGAGGTGGGCGCCCAAGGGCTTGAGAGACGACTCGATTAAGGAAATCGAAAGGTCTGTCGACGCAAAGAAGAGTGTTAGTATTAACCACCCAAAAGAAAGTGGAGCGCACTGGCGTGATATACCTGGTGTAGCTTCCCAGACCAGAGACGAAACGGCCAACGTCCACGCCCTGGCTAAAGTATTCTGATTGAACGGCGCGCACATTGTGGTGGGAGCGTGTAAGGGTGGAGGCTGAGCTAAGAGTCGCTTTAAAGCCTCCACACGTCCAAGGAGGAGGAAAGACAATGTCTTGAAGTAGACCGCGCCCATTCGAACTGCAGCTTGATCAGATATAGAATGAAGAGGTGTAGACAGAAGGTATTGCGAAGACATGATCGCGAGATCCTCAATTGAGTGGTGCGCCGCTAGGGTGTAAACCGAGAGCGGGTGGAGCGGGGCATGCGATAGAAGGAGCGAATACAGAGGCGAAGGATTTGGGAATTTCACTAAAGGAGGAGCTGGGTTGCTTAGGGAAAGTCGCGATTGAGGATCGGGGTATGAGTATACACACGACACCGGCGAAATACCGTAGAAAGGTAGCAAATCAACGGCTTCGACCAACGTATTCGTTGAGGGCGCAAATTGCGCACAAGAGAGGTTATAGATTGCATGCAGTAGGACGTTCAAGGTAGTCGAATGCGCTGGTATATGTTGAATCGGTGCATTATGATTTGAAAGGGCGTCCATAAGCTCGACGCTAGGCATTTGTCGAAACTGATCGCTGAGGATACCGTTGAACTCGTTCGTCGAGATGGATGTCAGAACGTCCATATGGACATAGAAATATACAGAGTCTGAAGAGAGTAGGATCAGGGAAGGAAGGACATCGTCGTGTCGAAATTGTGGAGAGAAAGATGTGGAAACAGAGATGAGGGTTGAGCCATCCGCGGCTCCGGTGGCTCCGGTGATCAGCAAGTCCAGAGGTAGAACCTTGTCAGGAGATTGCTGTTAATTCAAGTTATTGAACCGACGGGGAATAACAAGATGGGGCAACTTGCAGGAGGCGTCGGTGCTTGGACCAACACGGTACTGCTAGGGGTGGCAGTCGCGCCGTTATCGAATTCAAGCCCTACGTGCATGGTAAGCCACTGCATTCCGCCGATAACATTGACAAACCCGCACCGAGATCCAGGGCGGTCATTCTGAGAAATCAATGGTCTTGAGAGATAGAACAAAGATGACGGCCATGGTCAGCAGGGGGCATTTTATGCGGAGACCTCCAGCGATCGGCGAAGGTTCGAAACTTGATGTGCACTGACAACGATCCACAAGGTATGCTTCACTCATGGCGTCATCAGCCAGAGTCAGGCTCCCAAAATGCACCCTGGATAGTCTCACCTAGAATGGAAACAAGGTCAATGCCAAGGTCCCCGGTCAGAGAAGCGCCACCCGAGGCCGTGACTGTTTTAGCGAAGAAGGGATTGCCGAATCTATGGATACGGGATGCCTCGAACAGAGAACAGAGAAGAGAATATGCATAGAGAAAGTGACGAGGAGTAGATAGTAAATAACCAAAGTGGATTTGTGGCCAATTGAAAACGGAGCCCGTCACGCAAGGCTGAATCGAGGCTTTTTCATCCAGCTCTGAGAGTCAATATTCGCGATGCGTAAAAGGACCGTGACATGCTGCTAGTGTGATTCAAGCAAGTGGAGTCTGTTGTAGTATAAAGGCATCCTTCTAATGTCATTAACCGGCTGAAAATTGGGGCACTGACGACCGAGGGCTCAAACGTTCGACGTTCAACAGTGCGTCGATGTTCGGAACCAAGTTAGTTCGCGAGCGCCCATCAAGCGCTCACGAAGGCGATCATTGGCATTCTGTCAAATTCAAGTCAAATTCAAGTTGCATCCAAGGTCCCAGGATATTCTCCAGTGCAGCGAAGCTCTGCTTCGTGACTGTACAGCCTGCAGGAAGCGCACTGCTCTCGAGTTTCTTGAAATCTGAAGCTAGCAACTCTACTGAATACTACACGTCTGCGTTTACCAGGCTAAATGACCTCCTCAACTTGTCAAGCGTCCGCGTGTATGCTTGGCTGGCGTTGTTCTGTTGGCCAAAACTGCTTTTAGAACAACGGAAGACTGAAAACACCACAGACAAAGGGACGCGTGCTGGCCTGGTTTCAAATCGACGTTGACAAGTCGCAGAGGTTATCAAGAAACCGCTGACTGGTCCACTGGTTATCTCTTTCTGTTGCTGCGATGTCAATCTCGCCAATTTTCACCGGAAGCTTGCGCGTCCTGGAAACATTGTCGCTGCCTTGACAAATGGCGCGCTGCGACTCCCACAAGTGTCACCTCTCTCCTCCATTGCTGTCGATGACTCCTTGGCTTCTCTGCTTGATTCCATTAGGAAGGATGGGTACTGTGGAGGAGGAATATAAGGATCAGGTCAGAATCAGGTGGGGTCAGCTCCACTCGTGACGCCAATGTGGCATTGCGGAGACCAACTTAGCGCACTAGCCCTACTCGATCTCTAACAGCATTAGGTATCCTCGCCGGTCGATGTCACGTAATGGACATCAACTCACCCATTGGCAAGCAAGCTCCTTGCAATGTGATCCCGCGTAATGAATGCTATGTAGTGGTGCAACTCGCGGTCTCTTTGCTGCACAAATGGGGGCCTTTGGGCGGAACATTCAACCCATGGCTTCCCTGAGATGATCTGGACTCTCGACGTGTTCCTTATTCCATTTACCATGAGTCTTCTTTCCCTCCTTCTCTCCGCCCTTCCTTGGAATCCTGTCATATGCCTATCCAAAACAAGAATCAGGCCCAATCAAAGCTACTTATAACCATCGACGTCGACGATGAGTCGTTTTGTCATTGATTCTCCTGGTCGCTGCCTAATAGATTCTCAAGGTATCTCGGAGCGTTCGGTCGAGGGCTGTTTTCACTCAGCTGTCATCTATGCGGACGTGTGGCCTTGAGTTACGGATGGATGACGACACCAGAACGGTATGTGAGACTTCTTGTTCGATTCATTGAGTCTCGAACCTCACATGTTCGGTCAGAGATGTATTTAAGTTTCTAACCAAGTCTGAATCCCTCAGGCTTCCCCCCTTTCGCCTCCCCCATCTTCCGTCAAGCTATGAATGTTAGTCAACCAACTTCCGGTGCGTCGATTACCTGCCTAAAGGCTGCTTTATCGGTCCCTAACTCTGGCCCAGGCGTTGTGGTCACTCAAAATCCAACGCCCCCGGTGAGCTCCACGACACACCTGCGTATGGCAGTCGTTGAGACCTTGGAATTTCCATTTCAATCAAGGATTCTCCCTCGCAGCCCCACATGAAACCTGTGACGCTGCCTACTATATCAAACGTCACACTCACAACAGTTTCGACGTCTTTCCCACCTGATCAACTCCGGGATGTGGTACTTCCCTCCCTAATTTTACTTTCCTCCGATTCAGTCCAGTTCCACGTCCATCATCATGTACTTCAAGCCGCTTCCGACAACGGCTTTCGTGGATTGCTAGGAAACAGCGGGCACGGAACATCTTTGCAAGCCTTGCACCGTATCAGCGCGCCGACCATCGCAATCAAACCAGTGCCTATGAATTCGGCAACCTTGAATGTCGTACTTCACACTGCGTATGGAACGCCTACTATACACACCCCGTCATTGGATACCCTCATCGACGCCGTGGACTTGCTCCCGAAATATGGCATCTCTCCGGAAACCTGTATCTTCTCCTCGTCCGAATCATCACCATACGCTTCTCCGCTTTACAATCTCTTATTGTCTATGGCAAGGACACACCCTTTACCCATGTACGCCCTAGCGGCGCATCATTCTCTCGAAGACCTTGCCGTCGCCTCGTCAAAGCATCTACTTTCCACTCCCTTGCACTCGATTTCGGATCAGGCGGCTATCAGGATGGGTCCGATTTACTTGAAGAGGTTATCGTTTCTGCAGCTAGGAAGAGCAGCGGCATTCAAGGATCTGGTGGCTGCGCCACCCAACCCACACTCTCCAACGCCGTTATGTGGAGATGCGGAGCAGTTTAGGCTCAGAAGAGGTTGGACTTTGGCGGCGGGGTCGTTGCTTTGGGACGCTCAAGCTGGTAAATTCTGGTTTTCACCTTTCCCCAAACAGCCGATGATCAATGGGTTACCTGTGGCTAGACACATCGACTGAGTTGATTGAACAGACAATGTGTCCACTTGGGAACCTCATAAATTGTCATTTATGCCAACACGCCCTGCGGGATCGGATCAGTGAAGTCATCATGGAGTGGTCTGAGGTGAAGGTAAGTGCTTTGGATTGTTCTCTGACTTGCCCTCATATATCCGTTCCCTTTGGTGCAATTCTCTTTTCTTTCCTCTAGTGTACAATATAGGGATGACCACATCATTGTATGAAGGCCGGTATACCGTATCCCTCTCTCCTTCCAAACATTTCACGTTTTACATGCCATCTTTTTTTTTTGAATCCATATTTAACCTCCTTCACAGCTATGCCGTATGTTGGAGGGACCCTTAGTACGTCTAGCTATCTGTGCGTAAAATATGTACTGTACCGCGAATGTATAGATGTGGCCAGTGTCGCCACGTTTGTCAATTAAAGGTGCCTTGGGTGGCGGTTCCTGTAGTAGTACATACCATCTTGGGACATTGGGGACATTAGTAGCACTCTCGCACCATACTCTATTGTTGGGCAGGTAATTTTTGGAGGGAGGGACATCAAGTTTCGTTATAACTCTGCAGAACTAGTACACGCTAGGTGCATAGCATACATTACAGTGTCAACGCAATAGTGAAAGCAGTGAACAGCAAAAGCGAGCTCAGAAAATTTGTCTTCATTTTTGATCCAGCACGCCGGGTAAAGTCCAGACTAAATGGTCCGCTTTTCATTGATTAACGGACCAAGATGTAAACCTCTCCCAAAAAAGACAAGAAAAAANCAACGCTGATTCGCTGGGTGCATACCTCAACATTATTCCATTGGACAACGACGCTTCTCAGCTTTTCCTTGATGACGGTTTGACATTGTTCACAGGTAAGCGAGGAGAGTAAGGGTTTCAGAGCTGACTCCATTGTTGAGGTTGTCACATCTAAGATGTAGGTAATGGATGAATATGCTACCCAGAGGGTGTGCGAGGAGGTTTTACAGGGAGCAAGGTAAGCACCTGGCCTGGCGTCCCAGGCAAAAGATGCTGTGGCTAGTGCCCAGGCGCGAGTGACTTTGGATTGGTCTATGAATGAGCATCGCGCAGACGGAGGGTGAGGGTGAGGCGCCGGGAGGAGGATGAGTTTGAGGGACTCAGCGCGCTTGTGGTGGAGGAGGAGCAAGCGTTTGAGGTATGATGAACCCATTCTGATGGCGACTTGGTCAGAGATCAATGATAGATCAAAGCCTAGTAGATGCGATGAGGCTGCGACGGCAAGGGCTTCCAAGCTATGCGCCGCTGCGAGGGTGTACACCTCGAGGGGCCAGAGAGGAGCATGGGAAAGGAGGAGCGTGTACAAGGGCTTGGCTGGGGAAACACATTTTTTGACGTCCACACCATACAAGCCAAGTCGCCCCACCGCCATTTCAATGACGTCGATCGACGAGTAGCGGGCGTATGGCATCTCGTAGATGGCATGGAGAATGACGGTGAGGACAGCAGCAGTGTCGGAGACGGGGACAACGGGTATGTCCGGCGTGGCCTGGATCGGAGGCGAAAGCAGATTGTCAAAGTTGTTGGAGGATGCGTTGCAGAGGACCGTGCAATGAACGTAGAAGGAAACGCAATCGGACGTGATCAAGATAACGTCCGAAGGGCAGATGTCGATCGGGGCATCTTTGAAGAAAGTGGTCGAGACCGAAATGAGAGGACTGGGTTCGGGGAGCTCGGGCGAGGGCAGATAGGACTGCTGCATGCACAGACACGCATTACTTGAGCGATAAGTCGGGAGGGAACTGGGACGGGACTCACGGGTGGTGTTGCAAGGTCAAACAAGGGGATGTCTGGTATGTCTGGGAAGGTGGATGAAGGGCCCAAGGGGAAATCAAGCTGGTCGAGAATTCCGTATGGGTCGCGGGTGAAGAAATCGATATCTCCGTCAAACATCATTGGCTCCGAAGGGGTTGCGATCTGGAAGGCATTGACATGTCTTATAAGCTCTCCGATTCCGTGACACTTGGGTGACGTGACGCAGAGGAAGCAGAGAGCACACATGACGTGGGGCTGGCAAGAGAAGGGTGGACGGATTAGCCGTCGGCAGCCTCGAGTCCTTTTCCTCGTTAACTTGTGTTCTATCAGCCCAGAGGAATAGTGACGTGAGGCTGACGTCCTAGTGCTGGTGCCTCGGAGGAAATGGCTGAAAGTTGACACGGTCTAACGTTCCTTTCGCCATAATAATAACTTTCCCTGCATGGTAAAAATAAGCGCATGGGTGAGGCGTCCATACACCACCTCAATGACAAATGATGGGGCTGACTTGCGCCTCAAGGCCTCAAGCTCTCCAATGGCCGTATAGTACACTTGTTCACGAGTATCAGCGGTACGAGAAGGCGACCAGAAAAGAACAGGCCAACCTCACATTGTCATCAACTCCTCGGATGAACGAGGATTAACCTGTATTGGGGCGATAAGAAGTCAGTCGTGCTGGCCGAACGAGTTCAGAGAAGAGAGCAAAAGAGTTCAATGGAATTGAATTCTAGGCAGCGATTGGGGTTGGACTGACTGACTGACCATGGGATGGTTTATTCGTACTCATGGTAGAGCGGAAGAACAGTTCACAAGGACTCTGCTTCTGAAGGCCGCTGAGACTCGAGAACGCGTATCCACGCATGCTTCATCTTTCCCATCGGCGACCGTGAGCGTTGTTCGTACTGGACGTCGAACGAATGGCTTTGCAATCCAGGTGCTGCCTGGAGACCAACCTCTACATCGAGAGAATCATATTCGATCCTCTAATAAACCCAGATGGACACCGAAAACGGCACCACTGAAGGGTCGAGGGGAGGGGAGGAAATCCACGATTAAACCGGAACGCTTGAGCTGTGTGGTGTACCTTTTTCGCAGTTGATCAGTAACTGAAAGCAATTTTCCAAAGTATCTATTTGCAAGCTGGATGTGACTAACCTTTTTGCAGCCACTTTGCAGGGAGAGTGGTGATCATCGACGCACGAGTCAGGTCGACAGCGCCTCGATAGGGGAGCACCCTACACCTATGTAACTCAAGGTCATCGTCGTCGCCGGCTCCAGCGCCATGACTTGAGCCACTTTGGGAGATTTGATGAAGAGGTACGTATGCCCTTGAATCGTCTCTGACACTTTGTGGTTTTGCTGATCCTGGACCTGAATCTCAGGTTATCAGTCTAGCGCAATCGCACGGACATCGAAAGAGAAGGCGGTGAATGTCCGACTGGAGGAATCCTCGGCGCGAAAAAGCCTGATATCTGATGGCGGACAAGAACTGGTACGATGCCCATCCGAGATGATACGGGCTGGGTAGCGACGGTGGATCATGGTCAATGAGGGAAGGTGCTGATGACGGCAGAGCTCAAGGTGGAGACGGTTACTCGATACGTCGTCGTAAGGTTGGCTTGCCTTGGGCTGTATAGCAATAGAAAAGAGAGGAGATTCGAGGGGATGATGGACAGGATATGGGATCAGATCTGTATGATCTCCGTAGTCGAAACTTCTTCAAGGCTGAATCCCTCTCCGACCTCCCCCTGCACCGCATTCGATTTAACTCTGAACCTAGACAGAGGACGTGGATGGTGTTGATGCTTGAATAGCCTAAGAGGTAAGGTGGAATTGTCCATCAGCCAGGTCACGTGGACTCCTCTTTTCGCCTTTAGGACAGTACTTAGGAGTCGAGGGGTTCGTTCCCATGCCTCGTGTCTTTCCCCACAGAGCGTCAGCAAGTCGAAAGGTAGGTATTTGACCCATTTCACCGTAAACCTTCCCATTGACTTGAATGACTTTTGGAAGAATGAGCCCACTCTCCGATCCAACCATTTACCCGTGTGCTAGAGATGCCGCCTCACATCAGGAAATGTAGGTTGACTCATAAAGCTTTGAAAATACGTAACAAACTCTCATATCTAGGCTTCATATCTTTCGAGCTCAGATGACTGAGCAAAACACCGTCATGCTCAAACTAATATCTCAACAAGCGGCCGCGATACGGGAGCAGACTACAATACTGAAAGAAATTGCGACAAGACAGGCCGAACAAGGTCAAGAGCATAATATATGTACCTAAAGCGAGCACTCACGCGCTTGCTAGATTTTAGCAACCGTCCCATCCCCCAGGTTCCTCTACGCAATGCTGGCGCGTGGAATCCCCTTCTTGTATCCAC
This sequence comes from Pleurotus djamor, assembly GCA_029747585.1. Lineage (NCBI taxonomy): Eukaryota > Fungi > Basidiomycota > Agaricomycetes > Agaricales > Pleurotaceae > Pleurotus > Pleurotus djamor. Next base: position 24,394 of record JAPEVF010000602.1, read on the forward strand.
CCAACGCCGCATCGCTCCCATTCTTGAGCGTTGGCGTGGAGGCTTAGACACACTGCTCATCTTTGTATGTTCTTCCCTCTTACTACGTTGTGGTCAACATTACCGACCGATCTCCCTTGTAGATTGGTTTATTCTCAGCTATCGTCACAGCCTTCCTCGTAGAATCTCTCTCCGAACTTCAAGTCGACCAACCAGCTCGCACAAATGAGCTACTCGTCAACCTAACTTCCGTCCTCGTGGCTATTCACACCAACGGAAATCTGGTCACGGTCAATCAGGCCCAGGATCCAATTGATTTTACTCCTGACAGTGATTCGATTCGAGTAAACATTCTTTGGTCACTTTCCCTTATATTTTCGGTCAGTTGACTGTCACACATCGCGATCTACTCATTTCTTACTTCTACTTCCATAGCTCTGCCTCGCCGCGTTGGCTGTCGTGGGACGGGCCGTTCTCTCTAAGCTCACTCGTCCAGGTGGAGATAGCATCTCCCGACTGACTGACATCCACAACCGATGGCCTGGAGCTCGACGTCTACTCGGGCGGCACCATAAAATCCTACCGCTGGCACTAGTTATTCCGGTGACATTGTTTGTTCTTGGGTACCTCGACAGGCTTATTGCGCTCTCATTGCAACCTCAAGCACCTATTCGTCCAATCTTTTACACTGCCATCATTGGCTGCATTACCGTCGGCCTTGTAGCATGTTTGATGATATCCACCCTCATTCATGGCTGGCTATATCCTTACACCTCCCCCTTTCGATACGCAGCTGCCCCATCCCTCGATTTCACCAGTTTGTCATTCATGTCCAACAGCATCGCTGCCTATCACCATACGATTCAGAGCACGTTTGATGACGCTTTGCTGGATGAATCCGCTGCCGCGCTTCAAGCTGTTCTCCAATACTCCAATCCTTACATGGATTCTCCATGCAGCGATGAAAGGTCCCTGAAACCTATCTCCCACACCGAAATGGATACCCTTCTGCACCTCCTTTCCCCTGAATCCAGTTTCAAAAGCAACATCACCGTAGCCCAGATTCTGCTCAACTGTACCCCGGTATTCATGGAGAGGGCAATCTCATGGTCACAAAAGGCGCAGCTCCTCTCTGCCCTCCTCAAGTGTATCCAACATGAGCACCTCCAGAGGAACGACGTCGAACACCTCCTGAAATCTCCCCTGTTATCCGCCATGGCTAGCGTTATACAAAGTCAATGGAAACTCCTCACGCTCAAGTGGAATATCGTTGATTTCTCAGTCAACCCGATATTTATATCCGGTCCCCAGTCGATCTTGGTCCTTCTTACGGCTCATTTCATCTCGCAAACATCCCAGGACCGTGCCGTAAAGCAAGTTTACCATGAATGCACCGCTTTCGCGCACGAAATAATCCAATCCCTGGTCGACTCATCCGCCAGGGGTGTCTACGACATTTCTACTGGTGCACGCTTCACTTCAGCTCTGATACGTCCCTACCCCACACACGATACCCCTCAATTCGCGACCCTCACATCCATATTCGGTAGAAACGATGCTACGGAGGAACGAAATGATCCTCAGACATTCGTTCTCTTTCTCCTACTCCTCCATGCGACCGTGGACTACGATGGTACTACCAAGCTCTCCGAGTTCAATAGAATATGTCATACCATCATCAGCTGGATGGTATCGAAACCTGAGCCTTGGTTATTTTCGGGCTCTGAGTGTTTAACCAGCGGCGCCATAGTATCCCCCTCTTCTATGAATAATATCACTTTCAGCCACCGGTTGCTCAAAGTGATGGCTAGAACCTGCAATCCGGACTATCATCCGGACGGTGCTTCCATGGCTAATCTATTTATCAAGAATCTCCTCCACAACGCTCACGACTTCCTATCCATTAACTCCGACGATTCTGTCCCTCTCCCTCTGATTCTGTTCTGTGACCTTTCTCTCCAATTTCTGGAGCATCTCGGCACAAACTTCGAGGTCGGACACCCCCACTTGAAGAAGTTCAATTTGACCATGGGACTCTTACACGACTGGTTGATCGACGAGATCCTCCAGTCGGATGATCCAGTCGCCATGACATATCTCATTCCCAGGTCGGGGGTTCCCTTGGTAGCCAAACTTTCGCCTTTCTTGCCCCCCATTCAGCGGGCTCGTTTGATTGGTAGACTTTTGGAGACACTGCAAGAAGAGAGACTCCGCAATGCTGTCTCCGAAGCATTTAAGGCGACAATCTTACAGTCGTACCTTCAAGCAGTGTCGTGCTTAGACATGAAGCTGTTGGAAGATGACCCCTCCGGGATAAGCCCGCAATATCGATCAGTGGTATTAGATGTGAAGGAACAGAGCATCTTGACGAAGTACCCTCAACTGGCTGCTCAGATCGAGCTTTTGGAGAGGCGCTCGAAGGAGAGGATAGTAAGCGCAGACTCAAGGTCGCCGAACGCGAGTACTCTGGAGCCAATATTGTCCTCGGTCGAACGTGTGTCAAATTCGGTCAAATTCAAGGTGAAGCACGCATATCACAATGAGGTTACAGAGCAAGAGGTAAAGGACATTGGGGATCAAGTTGGAGACCAAGGAGGGACATATTAGAACGCCGGCGCCTGTCGGACGGGACTCATTCCGATGTCGAAGAATTCTTCCTGGTGGGGAGGACGCTGCCTGAGTGGATTAGTGACCTTGGGCTTTGGGTTACCACCAACTCGATACTGTGCGGCACGACTTCCCCACCACTTGTCACCACTCGAAGGGGCGGACCATGCACCCTTAAACTCCGAGAGGGCTTAGGGGGTATCCATGAGCGATGTCCACAAATGAATGAAATGTACGCCCACCTCCTGCGAAGAAACCAGCCATTGCACCCTCGGCAGCTGCGTTTCCGAGACCATCGTCCCAAGCTTTCCCAGACACCGCGTTGTTGCTGATTTGGGTTACAACATTTGTTGCGCTTCCAATCGCTGTGGTACCAGCGAACCGTGCCGTTGTCCGCACAGCGTATGTGACGATCAATCGCCCACGAGCAGCACCACTAAAAGCAGACAAACCCTTCGCGGAAACCTGAGGGAGGACTTTGTCAAGAGCACGCCCTGCGCCTCCAGAAACGGCACCTATGACAGCGCCAATGCCTATCTGAATGCCCCAATCCGCGTCAGAGCCAGAAGGGTTGCTAATATCCTGAGCGATGCCGGCCAAACCGCCGCCTATAAGAGCCGCCCCTGCGATCGCGACCACCACAGCGCCGCCCGGAATAAAGGAAAGGGCCACGCCAGCAACAACGAGGGCAACATCGACAACCCTAGTTCAAGAATATTAGTGATTGTAGGATATGGATGAGTGAAAGACCATACCAGTGCCACCAAGGAGCATTTCCGTTGACGTCGACGTAGTTGACAGGGTCGTTTGCAGAAAACGTGTACATATTGAACTTGGATGGAGTTAAGCGATCTAGCGAGACTGGGTAGTCGTCAAGGGTTAGGAACCGAGATACCTAAGAAAGTGGTTATTCTCGAGCAGGAGGTTAAGGCAAAGGTTATACTCACAGAAGGATCATAGAATCTGGCACCGAAGTA